>CABFVX010002935.1:0-34264 GCA_902151425.1 Timema shepardi | reverse complement strand
TAGAGGTCAGCAAAAGGGTCAACAGAAACTTACTAAGCCAATCTATGATATTGCACATGCTTTATTTTACTCTACTTATCTTTCTTATTTGGCGGCAATATCTCAACAGACTTAAGCTACTTTGTGGACTCATAGATTAAGTAAATAGGGCACTTTATAGTGAAAATTGGACCATTGTTAATAAGATAGTTTTATTAAGATTAATTGCGGTCTGGGGGAGGTAAAATGCTCCATACGCTCTTGCTAATTTATACTAATATGTATTTTACACCTAAACAGTTGGCAATATGATTATAATGTAGGCCTAATGCGCAGAAACAAAAATGCAGTCTAACTCTTCTTTATTTTTGATAATAGAAGAAAAAACCTGCTTTGGTAGGTTTAAACGAAAGTTGTTTTTTGTTACCAGTAGTTAGTTTTTATAGCGATACCTGTCTTACTACCGTATCTGGATATTTATACTAATGGAGTAGAGAGAATGTTGTTATATACTAAATCCTGAATTTGTATGGGGGCAGAGAACACCATAACGATAAAGTAACCCTCATTACACTCATCCAGGATTCAAATAATGACCTCACTATCAGCAATCCAGACAAGGTTGACGTTCTAACACGCGCGTACAGGTCACCAATGCGGGTTGCGAGTCTGCCTACTAAGTTGAAGATCTCAGGTTCAACTCCCGGAATGTACTGTACTAAAGATTTATCGTTGGTTAAATGTGGGTTTCACCTTTCTTAGTGAAGAATTAACCGTTGGGAGCTAGTTGTTATGTCTCTTCTGGATTTATGTTAGTGATAAGTCATGTGCTGATATAATCAGTCGGTTCAGAAAGTGGACGTTAACTACCTAAAAAAAAAGTATGAGGCAATAAAGAGTAATGTGAGTCTAATCTCTTAAACCGATAGACCATAGCTGTGAGGATGGCATTTTTATATTGAAACAATCTATATGTTAAGGGTGTTATATGGGAAGGGCGTTTTATGCGTTTGGAAATCCCGCATTTTTAAAGAAGTGGTTTTGTATAATATTGTTTTCACTAAAATGTAGGTCAAAGCTATCAAAAGGTCCATATAGAAATATAAAGTTTAAAATTTTAAAAATAATTCAACTACACTTTACGCAAATACTTGTACTTCTGAGATTAAAGTAAAATGATAGAGACCTAGAACTGGCCTTCCTATATCGAATAAAGACATGTTTATAAAGTAACAACGGAACAATTTGAAGAAAATTTGGGATTTTTTAAAAAGGTTTTATATAAGTTACCAGAGTTTTTTTTTTAAACTTTGAACTTAAATTTTAAACTCTTTAACTGGTCAAAGCTTACGCATAAATTTTGTTGAAAATCATTTTAAGAAATATCAAACCACTTGGTAAATAATCCAGAATTTCGAAACAGCTGATAACAGCAGTTGATGGCTAAGAAACAGATGTCATCAAAAGTACTATGGCTGGTCACATTCCCCTTTGGTACTGCCAGGGCATTAATAGTACATACAATTTTAAAAGCAAGAGCTTTAAGAACAACACAAACCATATAAATTGATCGAGAGGCAAAAGTAAAGAGTATTATTTGCGCGGACCCCACTATGACTCCAGTGCAGTTCCCTGGGTTGCGCACGGAAACTAATACTGCACGTGAAGCGTGATTTCTTGGCCAACCCAAAACACTGATTTCTATCAACTGAATTGTAATAAGGTAAACCAACAGACAACCTGGGGGTAGCCATCCATAAATTTAACTGATGCTCACGCCGTACAAGGCGTCATGACAAATTCTGATTCAAACATATGTAAAAGTAACTAGTGGAATTTTATAAGTCCCTAATTAAGACATAATAACTTTCTACACCGGAGGCTCATAATGTAAAGACATAAAAGTCTCTATGTATATCTCAACATAGTCTACAAGACTGTATTACAATATTTGAAAAACAAGCAATTAAAGAGACTCGTCCCGCATTCTAAAGGACACAATATTTAATCAATAAAACAAAGCATTGAGTTAGCAAGTCAACAAGACTTGAAGGTTATTAACGGTCAACTAGACCTACTATCAATTAGAAAAAAAATCGTCTCCGTCATTATACAAAAAACTAAAAGGGTGCAAACCAATATAACTCATCTTTATAACAAAAATAGCATTCTAAGTCATAAGGACTCGTCGATTACTTAGAATACTTAATACATCGAAGTCTGTGGTTCCATCCATAGCTGCGGTGAATCCCACGGCCTAGACTCCATAGGCGGTGTTTGAAAATCGTCATCCTGTCTAAGGTGGCGGTGAATCCGACGCCTCAATCTTCATAGTCGACGTGATGAAACTGGAGTCCTTCCTTCAATGCAGAGATACAGTAAATGGCTATCTAGTGTGCTGGGACACGGGCCCTTATATAGTTCCCAACCTGATACGAATGGAAGAAAGCAGAAAGGATGATAAACACAAAACATAGAAAGGAGAACTACGGATGAAGGCGGGCAGAAAGAGAGAATTAACAAGACAAATTCACTCGCGGGTAGAGGAAGGAAGAAGCTTCCTTGGCTTACCACCAGGGTCGTTGATAAGCAGCAGGTCTTTGCGTCGATGTTCATACGCATTTCTTCTCTTCAACAGATCTAGTTATGATAGCACGTGTTGCGGCCATCATTGAATAGTTTTATTGAGCTTAACATGTGGGAGAGTCGAATCAACAAACATCCTGAAGATGTGAGTACTCACCAAGGCATATTATATGGAAATATATCTGTTTTAATTCTGTTATTCAGGATCCATTATTATTTTAATAAGAATTGGTGATATAGATGTAGTTTACTATATTTTCTTGTTAACGGCATGGCAACCGTATGTGATTTTTATCGATTTTTATCCGACATCATCCAATGGGAAAAGCAATGCGTTAAGGTATTTTTATTCATAGCTATGTTAATAATAATCCTCTTCTTTGATATCTATTCCCGTGTTTAACAAAAGCCAGTATTTTTGACCAACGACGTGTTTGAATGTTTGAAGGTAGGGAGAAGCGTACATTTATTAGACTGCATCTTCAGAGTAGACTCAATTAAATATGTGAGTATAGTCAATTTCTTGCATAAATAAATGAATTATTGAATTCTTTAATTGTAGATGTCCAATCTAACTGATTGACTTGCTACAATGGGTTGAGATGAGGGAGGTGGGGTTGGGATTACTGGTAACTGAACTACTGTGTTTGGATCACCACGCCTTTATAACGAACAGTTTGAAGGTTAGTTGGTTAACTTGTAGGTGTTATCACTGAGGACTGCAACTAGCACTCCCCAGTGCTTATGGACTCAACCTAGCACAAGGAGCAGCGAAACCCAAGTAAGACTGAGTGTCTGGTAAATTACCTTGTATGCTCACTGGGTCTAATAGGGCGGGACGAGGTTGTATAGGTAGAGTGGGAAACCACAAAGAAAAATGACACTATCGGTATACTGGGTACTTACTCTAATATTACACATTGAAGACTAAGCTTACTGTTCAAAATACTCTGTTTCACTTGAACATTTAATTCAATATGTTCATTGCATTCCAGATTCAAATAGGTCCAACCATTTTCTCAATAATTTGTCTAAAATTTGTAAAAAGTAGCACAAGCCTATTTACAAGGGTGTTATTTATTATGTGTTAAATAATTATCACTTTATTTAAGTGGGCATTTACTTCACCAAAAACTGCCTTCTTATTTCATTAAGTGCTCAAACAAAACGTGTTTAAATAATATAATAAATTCTGATCTTGTCCAAAACATACTTATGTGTGTGACACAGCCACTTGATTAACTGTATTTGGGACATAATTTTTCTCAAGTATGTTTAAGGTGACACATATAACTAAATAATATGTTAACCTTTCAGGATGAGTTTGTGTTTCTGTCCTTTTACATGAAACAAGGGTCAATCTGTTTGATAACGTCATTCACTGCATGTGTGAAGTAATCGAAATCTTGCCAATAAGTAAAATATTTAAATAAATTTGTTTTATTTTATTTTGAGGGAGCATGCCCATGTACTGTAGTATTTATCTAGAGATAAGTTTATCATCAAATTATATTTGATAAATTTGGTTTGATTATTAATTTATATGGTTTAGCAGATAATCTGGCTTTTTGACATGGTCAAGTGTGCATTTAGGGCTTTGATCTTGATTGTCAGTTTATAAGTCATGTGTTCAGTGTTCATATAGTGAGCGATAGGTATATCGTACTATAGGGTCATACGGTTTTAAACTAGTTATACCCTTGGACACCGTTAATGGGGAGGTCCCGGTTTGATTTATGGTCGAACCCACCGAGAAATTATTAATTGTTTTTGTATCCCTTTCTAACACTAATGCGAGTAGTTTACCACAAGTTTACCATTTTAAATTAAAGTACCTTAGCTTGGTCATTAGCACGTCTGTATACTGCCTTACGATTACCGGGTTTGATTCTAGAAACGACAAAACAATGTAGCTTATAATTTAGGAAGACATTTCGCAATGATTAATTAGCGGACACAAGATTAAGTTTTGTGTATATTCTGCAATTAAGTTAGTGTGCAAATCATGCTAGGACATAATTAGTTGGTTCAAAAAGTGCACGTAAAATAGGTACCCTTAAATTAATAACAATAAACTTTCTCTTATAGCTCACATCAGTGGTTTTATTGTCAAAGACGGCACCCACACACGTGACTGATATTGACTTGGAGAGCTGGGTTCGAATTTTGGTAAGGTGTACCGAGGGTAGTTTTTCCAAAACTGTTTTCCACTCTCTTACTACATGCATGTGTGGGTAAATTTCCTATCAATATAAACTTCTTAAGTATTAAATACATTAGCCTAATTAGTACATAAGCGTATTACCCTAACGGGTTGTAAGACGTGATGCTAAGAAAAATATTACGATTAAAATAAAATCATTTAACTCTCAAAACAAAGGAAAAAAATAGTCTTTTTATGTATTGAATAAAATATATTCAAGTTAGGGGATGCTGATGGTCTGAAGGGTTAGCAACAAAAGGAAAAGCGCATATTAAAACATACATCGAGGTCCCACGAGTCCTCTATTTGAGCTATTTGAATGGGTTTTAATACATTTTCCAGAGAGCACTTAGCCCTTTGAGTAGTCCCTTCCGGGCTAATGTGGACTTGTTACAAGGTTTTTGTTTATTGGTCAGGAAATGAAATGTTTACACAGCGTTTCCCGACGCCTGCGTTCTTGATACACGATACTAGCTCCTAGTAAATAATAATAATAAATATAGAGTAAACATGTAATATGTTCTTTTGGTCAAGGGGTGAGTTGTGCTGCCATCAAAAGCGTAGGTCGTCTTATGTTCAATCCTTACTGGCTGCTAAAATAATGAAGTAGGTTTTATATGCACTTTACGATCCATTTGGGCTGTATGTATATTTACCGGTGGTAGAACGAGATCTTTCTTTTTTGGTGGTGCCAGGTCTACGCTTACTAGTATTGATATTTTCCCACCCGGTGTTGATATATTAAATTAAATTAATTTACACTCTCCTCATTTTAAACATTACTCGAATTACATAATCACTAAACAACTCTACAAACAGAAATAATAAAATAATACACGCTTTGAATTAAGCTTATCAAGTGATGGATGACATTACTTGTACATAAGTTGGGGGCGTCCGTCTCTTAATGACAGTTCATGAGTACCAGAGTATTTTAAGAATTCTACTACTCTGCCTAGTAAATGCCTATTTTTTACACCTGCTCAATGTGTTTTGAGACTGAAATTTAAATCACGGAATCTATTTGTGATGCAATATTTACTGTTCCAAATGCTTTAAGCTTAAATTCATTTTCCAAATGAATTGCAAATTACTCATGTTTAAAATAAATAAATTAATGTTTAAGATCCCTACACTCCATTATTGTCCACAACTCCTCACCTCCAAATAATAAACATTAAAAACAAAATAATCTTTGATTTTATTCATTCACATTTAACCACAATTGTTTACCGATTCAAGCATTAGAAAAAAATTATTCTTTTTCTTGCCATTCACTTGCATAAATGTTAAGTCATTAGAATGATGTGCTCCTAACCATTTAGTTTAAAGTTTTTCTTTCAGTTTTAAAGAAGAAAACAGAGTTTTTAATAAATAAGCTATATCATTAATTTTAATCAATCATATTTAC
This sequence comes from Timema shepardi, assembly GCA_902151425.1. NCBI lineage: Eukaryota > Metazoa > Arthropoda > Insecta > Phasmatodea > Timematidae > Timema > Timema shepardi. Next base: position 28,085 of record CABFVX010002935.1, on the reverse strand, counting down.
ACGTCATCTTACTTATTGGTCTTAACACATATTATTAGGCCTATTATTATATTATTATTATTATTATTAGCACCGCGTCTTACTACTAGTTCGGGTTGTATGCACTTACGCTAATGTGTAATGGTAGGGTGATTGTGAGATGAAATGAAGGACCTACAGTTTAACGTGGGATCTGAACCACAGCGGAGGCCTGACATTCCCCACATTCATAAGTTGTGATTAATACACGTATTCTCAAAGGTGAATGGAGGGTTTGGCAATCAGATAAATATGTACCGGGACCATAACCCATACACATAAAAGTAAAAGCAAAATATAGACCAACTGCATGTTCATGTTTTTTCCCCCAAAATATTTTATAGAATAAAAGAAAGACAAAATTATGTTAAAAAAAGTTTGTAAGAGTTGGTGGGGTTTGGCCCCTGTGACCTATACGGGTAGGCCAACCCTGACACTAATGAGGTTAGGATGAAGACGACAAAGTGGAAAATAGGGTAAGTATAATATATTTTAGAGGAAAGGATTTTTTAGAAAATACAAACATATTTTCTTGTGATCAACGTTGACTGTATTTTACTTTATTATTAGCTTACTATTATATCATAGGAATTGATATTATTTATCAAACTTGATATATCCAGATCATATAGCTTGACCTATGAATCGATAATAGTAACATATACATTTTATAAGTATTAAAAAAATTATTTTATCTAGATTGGACTATATATTTCATAACTAATACTGTATTGGGCGATTGGGAGAGTTGGCAACTACAGTTAAATTTTTATTGAAAGGTCCGTTAAATATTATTTTGACAGGGTTAATGAGTTTAAATATTTAGGAACATTTTTAACTAGCAATAACGATGTTTATATTTGAAATTAGGAAAATAATACCGTCCGGAAATGAATTATATTAATCAGTCAGTAAGTTATCTACATCTCGCTTGATGCTAAGAAATATAAAACTAGGAATATACAAAACAATAATTTTAACGGTTGTTCTCCGTGGTAGTGAAACGGGGTATTTTCCTGAGTACATTCATAGCCATCTCGAATGGTCTTCCTATTTAACTTTAGAGAGAGTTCATTCAGGAATACATACCCTGGTCTATAAATAGGTGAGGATACTCGAGAGTGGAGGAGGTTACATAATGATAAGTTGGATACCCTGTAATCATCACAATATATTGTTAGGATGTTCAAGTCTCGTAGATTACGGTGGACAGGATATTCAGCGAAAATGGGAGTGAAAGTTTTGATCTCTACTGGTTATACAATTTATATAAAATGAATTATGTTTAAACAACAAATAGATTTATTAAATGATAAAAAGAACAGATATAATAAAATTAAGATTTACAATGATATTACGGGTTAGACTTTGAATTTTAGTGCAGGAAATAAGACTTAGTGAATTTGATTATTCTGCTGTAGCTACCAGGGCTGTGCAGGAGCCGGGATATTGGATGAATTTCTCTAAAGAAGAAAATAATCAAGGTTTTAATAACAAAATATATAACATGATATATTTACATATATAACTTTAAATCAGTTTAGCCAATCTGGCTTGTAAATTAAACTCCTTAAAACATTTAGTATAATGATAAACAATTGAAAAGTTCCTTGATTATAATGGTTGATGGCAGGTGTCAACAAAATAGTACTATGGCTGGTCTCTTTCCCTTACGGTACTGCCAACGCATTCTATAGTACACACAAACCTAGTTGCTATTAAACTAAGAGTAACTAACACTAACACAATAGGAACCCAAAAACCTGTCAAAGAAAAAGGGTATTATTTGCTTGAACCACACTATGGCTCTATACCAGTTCCCTGGTTTGCTCACCGAAGCTAATACCGTACGAGAATCGTGACTGCTTAGCCAAAACAAAATAAAGAATTCCACCAACACAACTGAGGTATGTAATCCAATACAGACAACCTGGTTGTAGCCATCCAAAAATTAAACAGGAGTACATGACGTTTACGGCGTCATGCGAAACATTGAGTCAAATTAGACTAATGTAACTTGTGGAAGTTTAGCCAAGTCTGTAACTATGACATTACTGTATTACAAGCCCAAGGCTCGTGACGTAAAGACTGTATGGTAAATATACAGAGTAACATAGTCTCTAGGACTAATGTATAATACATGAAACTAATAATTATTAGACTTGTCCCTCATTCTGGAGGACACAATATACAAACAACAAAATAAAACTTTAAGTTAGGAAGTCAACAAGACTTGCAGTTGATCCATTGTCAACTCGACATACTTTCAAAACAAACGAAAATCATCTCCGACTATATACAGAATATTACAAGGAGAAAATAGACATTGCCTATTTTTACTATAAAAACTAGAATTCAAGTCATAAGGACTTGTTTGATTATTTGATGATACTTAATTGAACGAAGTCCGTGGCCCCGTCCATGGCTGCGGTGGATCCGACGTCTCCAGTTTGAAGGTTTTTTAATCGAAAGTCCGTTATCCTGTCCATGGTGGCAGCGTATCCGACAGCCAAAGCTTCATGGTCATCGTGTTCTTTGATGCGGCGCAGAAGTTCTTCCTTCAATGCTGGGTTGAAGTAAATTGGCTGTAATGAGGAACTGGCTGGGGGTCTTTATATAGTGCTAAATCTGATACGAACGGAACAAAGCAGAGAATATTATAAACACAGAAACACAGAAAGGAGAAATACGGATGAAGGCGGGCAGAAAAAGAAAATAACAAGAGAAATCCACTTTCGGGGAAAGGGAGGAACAAGCTTCCCTGGTTCACCGCTAGAGTCTCTTGATGGGGAGTGAGTCAGTAGATCGAACTCATTATGCGCTCCTTTCCTTAGTCAGGTGTTATAATGTAAGCACGTGTGGCTGCCATCTTTGAATAATTTTCTTCTACCATGTGGCAATTCAATCGAAGAACATCTTGACAGGGTGAGAGGATATGAAAGTAATTTCTATTTAAATATCTCTGGTATGATTATGTGATTTAGGATCCGTTATTATTTTTATGAGAATTTGTGATATAGATGTACTTTACTATATTTTCTTGTAGACAGCATGGCAGGCGTATGTAAATTTATCCAACATCATCTATTGGCAAAGGGTCTGCGTTAACGTATTTTATTCATAAATATGATAATATTAATCCTCTTCTTTGATAACTGCTACAGTATTTATCGATTAATGTAAGCACGTGTGGCTGCCATCTTTGAATAATTTTCTTCTACCATGTGGCAATTCAATCGAAGAACATCTTGACAGGGTGAGAGGATATGAAAGTAATTTCTATTTAAATATCTCTGGTATGATTATGTGATTTAGGATCCGTTATTATTTTTATGAGAATTTGTGATATAGATGTACTTTACTATATTTTCTTGTAGACAGCATGGCAGGCGTATGTAAATTTATCCAACATCATCTATTGGCAAAGGGTCTGCGTTAACGTATTTTATTCATAAATATGATAATATTAATCCTCTTCTTTGATAACTGCTACAGTATTTATCGAAATACAATATTTTTGGCCAACCACGTGTTTGAATGTAGGGAGATACGTAATTTTATTAGACTGCATCTAGTAAGAGAAAATAAACTTCGAGGTAAATTCAATTAAATATGTTAGTATAGTTTCTTTTTTGCATAAATTATTAAAATATTGATTTTTTAATTGTTGCTGTCCAATCTATCTGATTGACATGCTACAGGAGAATCTATAACCTTATTCAGGATACTAACTGGCAAACCCAATTGGGAGAGAGCATTGGGACGACGTAGATGCGGACTTGAGGATAGCATTAGAAGGGAGAGATAGGGCTTAATGAGGTGAACTGGACAGAGCTTGCTCAGATAGGTATGAGTGGCGTACTTTTGTAAGCGTTGCAATGAGCTGTCGAGTTCCTTATGCCATAGAGTAAGTAAGGTCCTTTGATTTTGTTTTGCATCCAAATTGATTACATTTTACTATTTTACTTATTAAATTTTATAGATATTATTAATCTCTATCAAAAGTGAGAGTGAAATATAGTTTGACTTGACGTAATAATTCGTGAAACTAGATCCAGCAACTTTGATATCTGTCAGATAGTGCTATTCTAATAATAATCGAACAGTATGCTCAGCATTTAATACAAGTACAACCATAGTACCAGAACTTGCAAGTCCCTGGAGACCACACTGATGATTGCACATACGAAGGCGTCAGTCTAGTATGGTCTGATTTGCCCGTGACGGAATGATGGGGTTCAAATCACGGTACGGTGTAACGCGGGTGTTTTTCTCCCTAAATGGTGTCCTTCTCTCCCTCCACGCAAATGCAATCACGTGTCGGTTTCACTCTTTTCTAGCCTTTAAAGTTGTCGGCTGTGTTGAATTCGTTAGCACTGTGAATAATACTCATGTTTACTGTTTGGTTCTAAACCAACAGAACAATTTGGTTTTGTGTTATAGAGCGCTCACTTTAGATTGCTTCTTTCAATTTAGTTTATTTTTGTTTTAGATAGCAGATCTAAACTATTTAGTTTTGTGTTTATTGCAACAATGCCAGTCTTGATACAAGGACTGCCAAAATATAAGCTATTTTTTTGGTGTGTATATCTCGATAATGGGTTCAAGCCATAGATGTTTTTTCCTTATATTACTGTTCAATATATCAATACATCCACGTAAGCGAGTAAATCTTGATGCCAGTACTGCAAAAGTTTAAACAATTGATTTTGGTTCCTTACTAATGTGCCGTCGTTGACACACAAAACATTTCTCTTTCCTCCTAAGTGCAGTGGCGTATTCTCTGGGAATGCTAGTCCTACGCCGCATACCCATAATTATATGATCTACTTTCTAAATACAATGTTGTTTGTGCAAACTGTGTAAATAATAATGTTTAAGTAACTGTGAATTAATATACATGTATAATGTATCTATATATTATTAATTTGTAAACTAATATTTGTTCTTTTTCCAAGAATATTGTGTTTTAAGTAATTATTCCTCCAAAAGGGTCTTATACCTACCCAGCTTATGAAGCTCAGGACCTGCTGCTTGAAAACAGCAGGCGAAGCTAGAGAAGTTCTAATGACCTTGACCAATGTCTATGGGTTTGCAACACTCCCCCTTTACCCTCGCCAACAAACATTGACCAATGAACTAGGGTTATTACAACACAGGGCCTGCTGAATACTTATCGCATGTAAACCAGTGTGCCAATTATTGAACAAATATTCAAGAATCAAGATCACAATAATAATTTACTATGCTAGTATAGCTCAAATAAAATAAATGTAAACAATATATGTGAAATAATCGTATAAATAACAAGCTTTAAACAATGAAATAATTTAATACATATTTGATTATATTTATGCAATCTAGGCACATGTATCACCGTGTATTTGGCTAGAATATTTACCACCATTTTAGAGTATATTATGAGGGGATAATTTAACTGTAGTAGCTAGACAGTTTTTTTTACTTTCTCGGTATCTTACAGGTAGAGAAAATATTGTGATCGTCAAAAAAATTGAACTCAAGATTTTTATGATTATCGATGTTTCATGACCCTCCAAATCCGAATAAGTTGTTTTTAAATTTCCATCTGTCTATCTGTACCTCCGACTAGAGCCTAAACTATTTTGCCGATCGGGCTAAAACTTGGTATATAGAGTTTTCATAGGGTTGCCCCAAGGGATTTTTGGAATTGGAAATCTAACCTTAAAATTGAGGGTAGCTTATTGAAGGGGAAAAAAGAGAAAAAGTCGATTTTCTCAAAATCGGCTCTTAACGATTTTGATTAAATTTCATTTCTAAACATTTCTAAATATTACAAACAAAAGGGATACCCTCAATATCTCAGCAAAATGACTTTAAGGGCTCCGGTCTGATACATGAATTATCTTTTTTTTTTATCATTTCACTGAAACAATTTGAGATATGAAATTAATGATCATTGCAAATATGTAGATATATTTATAATAAAAATATTTTATAAGAAACATATTTTTATAAAACCAATAACTTTAAATCTATACGCAAATATATAAATATATATATATATATATATATTAACTTTTCGAACACTAATGGTACATTATTGCGACCGTAAAAAAAGCTAACCCGAAATGTTGATGGATGTCGACGTCTCATGACCTCCAGAACTCTAAAAAGTTGTCTTTGCAATGACATTTGTCTGTGTGTCTGTTTAAAATTAAAATTAAGAGTAGTTTAATAAAGAGCGAAAAGAGAAAACCATCAATTTTCTCCAAATCGGCTCTAACAATTTTGATTAAAATTCGTATCTATGCGTTGATTAAGATTATAAATAAACTGGCCATTTTCCCATGAAAATGACTTTTAGGGTACTTTACAGTAGTGGAAATTTCCGTATCTTCGCAACTATCTGAGATACTAAATAGCTCATCATTCCAAAATTGTAGTAAGTTAAAAATAAAAAAAACTTTCATTTGAAATATATTTTTATAAAACCAACAGTTTCTTAGATATCGGCAAATATAGTAATACAATTTTGTGAGCTTTAGTTATAAAGGGATAGTACATCCGTTTTAACGCTATAATTCTTTAATGCCATGGATTAAGAAACAAGTAAGTTTCTCAAAAAGTGTTATTTTCTCTTTCCTTCGATCTCTTAGGGGAAATGTTTGTCCAACAATGATTTATCTCTATCATTTTAGACTCAATATTGGTCAAAATTGGTCAAAATTTATAAATGGGGAATTTAATAGCAATGCGATAACCATAAGATGTGCAACCCCTAGGAAAATGTCAAAAATTTTAACCAGAAATCGACATTTTAATACGACCCTTGGGGGCCCAATATCACTATTTTTACTTTCTGCCTATCTTACAGATAGAGAAAGTATTGTGATCGTAAAAAAAAAATGAACTCGAGATTTTGATGAATTTCGACGTTTCATGACCCTCCGAATCCGAAAAAGTGTTTTTTGAATTTCCGTCTATTTTCACCCTTCAGTAAACTACCCTCAATTTTAGGGTTAGATATCCAATTCCAAAAACTCCTCGGGGCAGCCCTATGAAAACCCAAGATTCCAAGTTTTAGCCCGATCGGTAAAATAGTTTAGGCTCTAGTTGGAGGTACAGACAGACGGTAAGTCAAAACCAACTTTTTTGGATTCGGGGGGGTTATGAAACGTCAAGATTAGTCTAAATATTGAGTTCAAATTTTTTTGACAATAACTATACTTTCTCTACCTGTTAAGATAACGAGGAAGTAAAAACCTAGTCCCAGATATTGATGGATGTAAACGTTGCATGAACACCCGAACCCTAAAAAGTGGTTTTTGCAGAGCTGTCTGTCTATGTGTCTGTTTAACCCTAAAATTAAAAGTAGTTTAATTATGGACGAAAATGGAAAAAACAGATTTTCTCAAAATCGGCCTTAACGATTTTGATTAAAATTCGTATCTATGCGTTGATTAAGATTATAAATAAACTGGCTATTATCATTTTCCCATAAAAACTACTTTTAGCGTACCTTACAGTAGCGGCAATTTCCGTATCTCCGCAACTATTTGAGATACTAAATAACTTATCATCGCAAATTGTAGTACTATTAAAAATAAAATAACTAGTATATATAGGAATATTTTTTATTAAGCCAATAGTTTCTGAAATATTGGCAAATATATTAATATAATTTTGTGACCTCTAGTTGTACAGAGATACTAATTATGTTCTAACACAATAATTCTATAATGAAAGAGAGTAATTAAATATAAGTCCCTCAAAAAGTGTATGCAATTTTTATTTTAACCTCTTAGGGAAAATGTTTGTAGAACAATGATATATCGCCTTCATTTTAGACTCAATAGTAAACATTTACATTTATTATGGGTCAAAATTTATAAATGAGGAACTTGATAGTAGTACGATGACCGGGAGATGTGCAACACTCAATAAAATGCTAAAATTTTAACCGGAAGTCCACATTTTAATACGAAGTGTTGACCCTTTTGGACTCAATATCGATATTTTTTATTGGTACAAACATACAAATGAGGACATAAATTATTTGAAAATAAAATGATAAAATTTGAAATTGGAACTCAAAAAAAAGTTTTACTTAAGAATAGCCATTTTATGCTTGGGTTTGCTAGTTTATATTATTATTTCGTTTCCCATATATTACGAGCTTTTAGTAAATATTTCAATTTTTAAACATTATAGTGAGAAAGTTCGTGTGGAGTTCCGTATCATTTATTCTAGTATGAAGTGTTTATGGAGTTTTAACCTGGTTCTTTTGGTTGCTACCCGCCTCGGTGGCGTAGTTGGCTAACGCGCTTATCGTGTTGAAGCCCGACTGCTGAGGATGGGGAGATCGAGTTTCGAATCTCGGTCGGGTGAACTGGGGGTGGTTTTTCTTAAATGGTTTTCCACTCTCCCTCCACGCAAATGCGGGCTCACTTCCTCTAATTTAACCTTCCCAAGTCCTAATCCATTCGAGTAATTAGTACTTAAAGCGTATAACCCGAACGGGTAGTAAGACGCAGTGCTAAATATTATATTAAAATATTATTTTGGTTGTTGCTTTTAAGTTTATAATTCTTTGCAGCATACATTATCTAATTATTAGTAATTGCGATTTTATGTAACTATACATCAAGGAATTCCAAAAGTTGGGAGTGTAATTTCACAGTTTCAAAACGATTGATCAGAAAAAGGCAAAATAAAATTTATTTTCACATGTAAATGTCTTAGCAATAAACCAATGACATAGCGATAGAGAAATAGGCCCAATATGAAAAAATCTCCCCTCTGTTACTGTTATCATAGTTTACGGATCTAAACAGCTTCTGGAGCATAGTTAGTATTTATTAGATTGTTTCAGGCTCATAATTATTATTGCAACGTGAATTGAACAATCCACCTTTTTCCTCCCACAAAGTTCTGATGGACATTTGGTCCATGTAGTATTTCATTTTACTCTTTATATCTTTATATATAAAATCACTTTGAATTTTGCTATCTGCGAGTTCTGAGCTAAGGGTTCCGGGTTTGATTTCCGGCATGGCCTAAAAATATTATTGGTAAAATTTGGATTTCCCTTCTCACGGTGCTGAATTAACGACCGGGGGGCTGGGTGTAGTGTTTATTTTAGATTTAAGTTAAGTCGTGTGCTGATATAATCTCTTGGCCCAGAAAGTGCACGCTAAGCTCCTCAAATAAATGAAAAATGAAAATTCTACCTGTGTGTACTTTTATTTACACTCAATCAATTTAATAGTGTTTAATAGTCTTATACAGTCAGGAGTGTACGCATAGCTCTTAGCCTTGACCTTTTTACTTAAATCTTTGATTATTTAGGTATTGCGATGAACTGCAGTGTGCTGTGTTTTGATATTCCATTACAATTTGAGTGGATGATAATCATCAGTAGTTTCACGTTTTGGTGTGTTTTGAGCATAGTCCTGGTGTACTTTTATGAAGTCAGAATATTTAATAGGCTGTAAAGGTGGATATTGAAACAAAGATATAAATAAGTCAAGGCCAATGGTGGTTAAGAGTCCGTGACCCCCGAATCCTCCCTGCAGCTTTAGAGTACAGCATACCTATTAATTTTCTTAGAATACGCCACTGCCTAAGTGTCTGAAATGGTGTTTTTGGTAGGCCAGATGATTTTCTGGAAAAAAAAAGTTAATTTACTTCGACTTAAATTCGAGTGACTCCTCGAAAATATCAGTGCCTACCACCTATTATTAGTGAAAAAATTCAAATTTTAGTAAAAATAAAAAACTCTCAATATGTCACGATTAATTTTAATGCAGACTTTATTTTTATATATATTACAATTGATTTAGTTGCGAATAAATTTTATTGTAAAAAACACGGCACTATGGATTTTATATATATATAAGATGTTCTCTTTTTACTTCTTAACGTGCCTGTGATTCAATTCTATAATCCAAGGGTTCGATATTAGCATTAGTTATTTGTTGTTTGAGTAAATTTATTGAAAGTATTTATGGCTCTTTGCTCCGAATATAGTTTTAATCGATAGCGTCTTTATTTCTTAGGTAGGGAGGAAAGATGTTTTGAAAAAAAAATAGCATACAAAATGCGAACTGTCACGATCGTATTTGTGTTTCATTGTTTGTTTTATGAATTTCAACATACAGCAGTGTTATTACATAAATTTTATTTTTCCAGATCTAGGGATCACTGTTTCGATATTAAATACTGTCTGAAGAAAATTAATTTTTGTAAATGGGGCATCCTTGTTTGGTTTATGCTTAAAGTGCATACATGATAAGTAGAGCAGTTTCTCAATATTACTTTTTCAGGATTATAGAACGTATATTTGCTAGATCTAGTCCCTATAAGGTTTATAGTGCAGATATTTACCATAACGACGGCCTATTTCTAATACTACGCATCTCCAAACAGGCAATTTTTCAGGAGAGACAAAAAAGTTATTATAAAATGACTATCGTCTCTAAATTAGGACCACTATTTTTTTATATATATATATATATAGGAAAATTGTTTGAATTCATTTCTGAGAAGCCCTTATCAAGTTTGTGTGTTTGACATGATTTAGTAGCTACGTGGTATTAGACCAATTTTATTTGTAGATACAAGGTATTTAACAATAAAACCATGAGATACATTTGATTGTAATAATACCTTTTACGAGATGCGTTGTATTATTCAAACACTTGATTAGTAATAGTAATAGATTATTGTATTGGACATTAAAATTTTTATTACTGAAGAAAAATAGTAGATACAATATAAAAATATGTATTTATGAATTACAGAATCTTTTCCTTCAGTTTCTTTTATTCATTTTTGTGTTCTTCAATGTTTAATTTCTTCATTTTCTTCAATGTTTGGCCTTGTTGGCTTATAGATTCCTGTTGAGTCTTTTTGTGAGTTTTTTTCTTTCAGCCTTGGCATATTGTCATAAAAAGAATGAAAATCAGCTGGTATTACTGGTTTCAGTTCCTGTAAAAGCGTCCACTTTTTTTTCCGGGATTGCCAGGTGTTGCTTGAAGAGTTTTGGTATTATTCCATTAAAAGGTTTCCTTTCTTCAACTACTGTGGTTCTTTGCGGACGTAATGGAAAATCTTATAATTCTGTATCAAAATCTAGTTGGAACTGAATTTGTCCGTTAGGTTTGGACAACAAACCCCTAAGATTTGCCACACTTTGATCAGATTTTTTTCCCACAAAAAGTGCACATTTTACTGCCTGGAGATCCATTGCTAGGCAATAGATTTTCTTCTCTTCAGCTTGCATTTTATCGCTCTCTTTTTCTGCTTTGATTCGATCCTTAATCAAAACATTATTTTTCCAAGTATCTTCATCCAAGTTTTTGACCTCATATTGATAGCCTACATCACATATATCTTTCCTGGGGGCGAAAATAGCCAAATTCTTTTCATCAAACACAGAATCAAAAACAAAGGAAGAGTATGTTGGTTTCCCTTCCTCATTCATTTTTTTAATGTATTCTCTGTACAAGTTAGCTTTTGATTAAAAATGAGCTTCAAGGTACAACTTATTGGATTCTCTTCGGCAGTAATGAGAAGGCATTTTAGGAAGTTTTTCAAGGTAATCCTTAAGATTAATCATTCTTTCGTCCATCTCTCTGGGTGTGTTTCTTAGGAACCTCCCTCTTTTGTTTCCGTTATTTGACAGACTACCAGGGTCATCCTGTGTTTTTTCTTCAGCTGCAGCTACCCTTTCAGAGGGAAGCTCATCCGCAATTTTCTTAACCCAATTGTTTACCATACATTCGTTAACACCTAAAGTACTTAGGAAAATTCTTTTACAGACATTGAGGCGTTCATTGTTTTGCGTTGGATGGTAGGTCAGTGTAGAACATCACCGGGATTTCTCGTTTGGGTGTTTCTTATTGACAGTCTTGTTTTGCACAGCTTAATTTTACGAGACCAGATGTCATTATTTGTTTCTCTCCCAAAGCCAAGTTCCAGAATTTTTGAAACATGTCTTCTCTGTTTCTTTGTGTGAAAACATTGCATTTTCTTAATTTACTTGCATTGCATACTTTTGAATTAAACATAGGTTCCGTTTTTATTTCTTCCTTTTCATTTGAACTTCCTTTTACCAGTACCTCTTCCCTTTCATACTTGCGAGTTTTATTTTATTTTTCTCCCATAACCCAGGTGAAGATTTTTTTTTTTTTTCCTCTTTCTGATGGTGCTTCTGAAAAAAGGTATCTCATGGTTGCAGGCTTGTCTAATCCAAGTAAATTGTCATCTATTACTTTGAATTAACATCGGAGCTGTCTGTTGGTCCCTAACTAGAAACGGAAAATTTGCTTACCTGAAGTCAAGTATTTTCCCTGTAAAGTATAGCTACGTTTAGCATTCCTTATAATCATTATTTTCTTAAAACGTGGTGAAATATGATAATATAATTTTTCCTCGTCATCCATGATTGCTCTATGTTGGAGGAAAGTAAAACTATAGATTAATTGATAGCTCATTTTTCATTACATTTTCCTTTTAAAAAATAAACGTGGAGAATAGTAATATACTACAAAAATCTTACTTCATACCTTGGGAAAGAGATAAATTTTAATATTGTTTATTTTTACAAATCACAAGACCTATTGATTATTATATCGTTAACTGTTGCTGTAAGATTTTAATTTTAAATTATTTTAATTTAATTTATTTGTCAAAATGATCCATCCTCCTTAAATCTAATTTGAGGGAGATGGATTATTTAAAATCTAATTTGATAATATCTAAATATATGAAAAGGTAGTGATAAATTCTAATAGCATGTATCTGGATAGCTTGTTACTTGCACAACATTTTTATATTGCTACAAATAAAAACTGAAACCATGATAAATGGCAATAGAAGGGTTCTAATCACTTAAATAAATTTTAGTAAAAATTTTATCCAATTTTAGTGATAAAAATGAAAACTAAGGAAATATATACTCGGTTTGCCTTCCATTGTTACACAAATAGAACAAAATGAAACAATAACACGTATCTGAATAGCTTGTTGTTTGCATCAATTTTTTACATACAAATAAAAAGTTCTGTAAATATTGGTCTAAGTAATAGGTAGAGGACAATTTTTTTATTACATTAAATAAATTTGAGCTACGCGAGATACAAACGTAATTAAATTTTTCCTGTGTTTCTTTTGTCTAAGTTCTACAAAGATTAAAATGAAGCAATGACACGTATCTTATTTAAGAAACAGAAGAAACCATTTCCAATAACACTTATCTGGTGCGCTGAATGTAATGGGTTTAGAAAAGCTTAAACATTATAAAAAATAACATTCTCCTATGAAATAGCAAAAGGAAAGTTTTGTTATGTAGATTTTGCACCATTAGTGATAAGACATTGTAAAAACACTTGAGTTTTCTTACCTTTTAGTAGGACTTGACACTGGCACACAGTAGCCACGAGTCAACCAAATACAATCTGTTGAGATAAGAGGTATTGGAAGGGCCAGTGGAGCCACAACAGGATACGAGGCTTTAAATTTCTCTTTTCCTCCCTTGTTTTGGACATTATGAGATAAGAGGTATTATAAATAGATGTAGAACCGCATATAGAATGTCCCTATAGTCAAACCTCATTTTCAATCATTTTTGAGATAAGTGGTACTAGAAATAGGCCGTCGATAACTCTAATTAAAATTGCAGTAAATGTCTTATATAACGCATGGTTGCTTGATCTAGTCCCACAAGGCTTATAGAGCGCACAGTTACCAGAACTGACGCCTACATTGCAATATAGGCTAAATAGTGCATGGTTGCTAGATTTAACACGTTAGGTCTGATAATATTATATTTGCATTTTATAAAATTTAGTTTCAAAAATATAATATTAGTTCCAACTTAAAGTACTTTTAATTCATAAGGGTATATAGTATTGGCCTACATTGTTTGAATTAAATCATTTTACAAATTACAAACTAGCATATTATTATTAGCACCGCGTCTTACTACCCGTTCGGGTTATACGCACTTACGCTAATGTGTAATGGTAAGGTGATTGTGATATGAATGATAAATCTTTGCCGGGACCGAGGATTGAACCCCGGCCGCCAGCATAGAAGTCTGACACCTTACACCTAGACCACCAGGTCACCCAAACTAGCATAGCTCTAGAATAGACGCAATTCACCAATTCCCAGTCAATTAATTAATTTATGTGAAAAAAGAAAGCCCCAGTTTCACCAATCATTGTGTTTTTTTAACCAAATTGGTGGTCAAGTGGATAAAGGCGTCAGTCTTATCTTGACTGGTTTTCTAATAATAAAAGTTTGAATCACTTTAGAGGATTTTTTTAGATAGTTTCTCCTTCGCTCTTCACACAAATGTTGGCATGCATGCTTTAAATTCTACCTTTCTCATCCCTACTACATTAGTGTAAGCACAGATGAGGAGTAGGACGTAGGGGGGTAGGAGGGGGTAGGAGGGCCGCTGTGCTGAGACATGTTGCAGGCATTAAGGAATTAGACATTATTTAAGTTGTAGTTGGTTATTTCAAAAAAGGTTTAAAGCTAAAATTGAGAATAGAGGCTCCAAACTGCCCTCTTCGAATTAAAAACCCAACATTTTAAGTTACTTACTTTATTTTTTATTATTAAATAAAATTATTAGCTCATTTTCAACGACACGTTTCACGATAAATGTCTTTGTTCTGTTATCAAAGTACCGTAAATTGCTATAAACAAGGATCCAACCTTTCTTAAGCAAATAGTAATTTTGAACAAGGTCACACAAGAGAATTTTAGGATTACCGAGGATTGTTTTAGTGGTTTTAAAGCTTCAGAACTGTCAATCCTATAAGACATGCTACAGTGTGCCTTGAAGCCAATTTATTAATGTGATTCGTAATTTGTAATGTATCGCATTATGAACGAAACTCTATTTGAACCGTTGGTGATCTGGAGGTCTATGAGTAAGGTGTCAGACCTCTGGGCAGAGGGTCTGGGTCTCAATTCTCAGTCTCAGCACGTATTTATATAATTGCCAAACCCTTCCTTCACCTCTGACAAGACGTGTATTAATCTCAACTTGTGACTGTGTGGAATGCCAGGACTCTACCGTGGTTCGGATCCCACGTTAAACTGTAGGTCCTCCATTTCATCTCACAATCACCATACCATTACACATTAACGTAAGTGCGTACAACCCGAATAGGTAGTAAGACGTGGTGCTAATAATAATAATATTTGAACCGGAGTGTACTGCGATACCAAATAAGAAGACGGAGAAAGTTATAAGGAAATAATGTTTTCTATGAACTCATTTTGTTTCATTTTTCCCCTGATCGTTGTTGAGAGAAGATGGCATTATCGTTCTCTTTTATATTCTCATTTCTTATCCTCTTCCCCTCACTTATTCCCTTCAAATTCCCTCCTCTACCCCTTTTTTTCTTAACCATAAAAGAAACAAATGAGAAGAAGGGAAAGTAGAGTATATAAGACAACATTAGATCTTGGGGCGGAAAGGCTTGTGTTTCATGAGGCGACCGACAGAGTGTAGCACGATTCCTTTTCTTCCCCCTCCCCCTAATAACACTCACACCCATTCCGGTATTATCATATGACGTCACTAGGGAGTGTTCTGACGTCATAGCAGTGACCCGCTGATTTATTAGGTCGCCACTCTATGGTGTCGAGGAGGTAAGAGGAAAGAGAGGGTGTTTATGTGGGAAGGGGAGGTAGAGTGTGAAATAAGCACGTAGAACACTGCGTCATACACCGCCTGTGTTATTGTTTATTATGAATGTATCGCGTATTTCTTAGAGGTGACTAAATATAGCCCACCTATCAATCAATACTTCACAAGATAGTTTGAATCATTGCATTTTTGTAAGTAATATTTGCCACCTACGTGCTTCTCTTATATTCGAGTAACAATACAAGCTACATACGCAATTTACGCTGTGCATTTAAAAATATCTACTATATAAATCTACTTTTGTAAATGTAAAAGGGGCCACCTGGTGGTCTAGGGGTAAGGTATCGGACTTCTATGCTGGCGGCCGGGGTTCAATCCTCGGTCCTGGCAAAGATTTATCTGATTACCAAACCCTTCCTTCACCTCTGACAAGACATCTTGTGAATGTGAGGAATGCCAGGTCTCCACCGTGGTTCGGATTCCACGTTAAACTGTAGGTCCTAAATTTCATCTCACAATCACCCTACCATTACACATTAGCGTAGGTGCGTATAGCCCGAACGGGTGGTAAGACGCGGTGCTAATAATAATAATAATAATAATGTAAAGATAAACACATTTATTACGTGTTTTTTTAATTACTTAGTTTGTTAATAATAAGGGAGCTACTGTAGTTACTGGAATAAACTTATCTGACATTCAAAGAGTTACTAAACAAACTTTCATATAGTCAGACGGCTAACCATGTATTCAATAGCTGTCATTTTTGATAGATATGTCAATTTTGACACCTCTAAGGTAAAATAAGTAGAGATATATTGTCAATTTTAGTTATTTTATGCCTATGGTTGTATAAATTAATCTGAAAGGTTGATACATTAGTGAACAATATTTTAAATGTAAGAAATTAAAATTTTATAGGTACTATCATAAATATCCAGCACTACCCAGGGTAACCACGCAATACACACGCTCGGGCAACGCTTTTCTTCGCTTCAAGCAGACAAAAAAATTCTTCGTTTTATTTCTTCCGACCCTGTTTTTAGTAAATTTAAAATAATCTAATCAAAAATTTAAAATTTCAACTTTAAGTTGCACATACTTGCGCACTAGGGTTACTAATTTTAAAATGTCAGCTCTACACGTGCATTGATCATGACAGACAGACAAACAAACTCTTTGTTTTATTAATATAATTTTTTTTTTACAAACAGCACAAGAATCATATTTATTCTGAGGGTGATGAATGGAGTAGGCCACAGTTGAAGAAAATGCACTTGTATTAGCTCGGAGGTTTGATGGCGGTAGAACCTAAAAAAATAAAACATGTTCAAATCAAGCCCGGGTGATACATATCAGAATCAGGACACAGATCTCCCCCTCAATGGCGACAAAGTGCGCGTTAAGGCCCTACAGAAAACTTAAAACGGACTTGAGTAAAACTTGAAGGGCATCACTAACATTAACCTTCATTCCCACTCTTTTACCACATCCTCTTTCGTTCTCCCCACTCAACGAACCACATTTTTCTTCTGCTCTGGCCATTAAGTTTAATTTCCATTCTGGCGTAAGGCTTGGTTCCTTGCGGAGAAGTGTTGTGTTATGGTCTCCAAGGGATTCGCTCCCTCCTCATATATGGTTGAGAAATAGGGGAAGCTCTCTCCCTTTCCCCTCGACACTGAACTAACCTACGCAGCAACAGGTGAGCAAGGGGTAGCCTATCAGCAAGGACACTTCAACCTGCCCGGCTCAATAAAACAAACTCTCTAGTAGAGGCGAAGAATTACGTCACTGAGAGGGGGTGGGTTGGTGCGCGGTGGGAAAGAGGCTTAACTTCCCTCCAAAACCACCCTTAGCCACCTTTCACCGACCTAGGAGGGAATGACCGTACAGTTAACGTGGGACTTCAGGGACTCCGGGACCACAGGATGCTCCCCGAAGGCGGCACACAAAGAGTCCCAGCCTTTATCTCCAGTAGAGGTGATCAGTCTGGTGACTCTCATCAACTCCTTCCATTCCATAATCATGTCCGTACACATACAAGTCTCAGGAGAAATAGAATATAGCATCCGGTATACCCCTAAAAACCCTACAATGGCACTGCGAGTCTAGAAAGGTTAATCCCTGATTTAAAAGCACCAAACAAATTTATTTTTTGTACCTCATATTACTATGCTATCCACATTAATTAATTGCGCTAATGTGATAGGAATGACGAAGCTAGAATTGAGTGGAAAATTACTCAAATTTGCATAGAGGTAGAGTGGAAATCCATCTCTAGATTACTATACAACAATGTCTTCATTTCAGTGCATTCATCCAGTCCGCCATCAAGTAGTATCTGGATCTGGATTAATAAACCACAATATCTTCATTGCATTGCATTCATCCAGTCTTCCATCGATTTCTATTATCTAGATCGGGATTAATATACAATGTTTTTATCACACTACATTTATTCAGTCTGTCCTCAAGTAGTATCCATATCTGGATTAATATACCACACTATTTTCATTGCACTGCGTTTATACCATCTACCATCATTTACTCTTTGGGTCAATACAAATTATTATTATTATTATTATTATTATTATTAGCACCGCGTCTTACTACCCGTTCGGGCTATACGCACTTACTCTAATGTGTAATGGTAGGGTGATTGTGAGATGAAATGGAGGACCTACAGTTTAACGTGGAATCCGAACCACGGTGGAGGCCTGGCATTCCCCCATTCACAAGATGTCTTGTCAGAGGTGAAGGAAGGGTTTGGTAATCAGAGAAATCTGTGCCGGGACCGAGGATTGAACCCCGGCCGCCAGCACAGAAGTCTGACACCTTACCCCTAATACAAATTAAATATCTTCCTTTGAATGCTTTCATCCAGTCTTCCTTCAAGTACTCTCTTGAATAGTATTTCACAATATAAGTTTTTATTGTTATATTATCTAATTTAGTATGTTTAATATGGTGAATTGCTTTATATAACAATGAACATACTATGGTTAGTCCCCAACAATAATAATTATAGTCTTAGAACTACAAAATTGTATTAGTCCAACATGGGTGTTAAATGCTCAAGTAGTTTAAAAGTAATATAAAGAAGCTGTTTTTACTTAGGTCCACCCTAATTTAAGTCAAAAGTAGTTTTTTTCAAAATACATCGACTAATGCTCAACTCTAAGGGTGCGGACACACGACGTAGGGCTCTCAGCGACTAATACACGCACACAACGTACTCGGTGTGAATACTCCCACGAGAATTCACGGCTCAGTTCTGCCAACTGTACAATATGGATACTATTTCACCCATAATTACACCACTGGAATGATCCAATATTGGGATATTACGGCTAAAAGTATTATTATTATTATTATTATTATTGAGCCCTCTGTTGATAAGTAATAATATAATTCATTAATTTCTTACAAGGATCGTTCTTTTAATCAATTTTTGTCGAGGCTTTGTGCTTTAAAACAAAACAAAAAATATTATATTACCCCCCTCAGCTACCGTTCCCCAATATTCCTATCCACCCCTCATCCCATACCCCTACAAAACTTTGGCTTAAATCCAGGAATTCAAAATGAGATTTTGTGTGTTGCCAGTTCTTAGCTTATAGCGAACAAAGCCATAACGATATTTATTGAAATTCATCAAAATATAACCCGTAAAAAATAAGAACGTCACTTCTGATAGCACCAATGGATGAAGATGAGAAACGACACTTAATTTTTTAATCACATATCTATAATGGGAGAGAACTTAGTGATCATGGAAGATGAAAATTCTCAAGAAATTTCAACAGACCTGTTTACAGGGGAATAAAAACTAAATCAAATATAGTACCATTTACTTCCGCAAATTCAATAAAGTTTTTCAATTATAATTTTCATAGTAAATTCTAGAAAAAGAACACATCTGACGCGGTCAATGGTCAAACTCTATCGACAGCACCTGATAATAGTGGAGTGAAAAACTAGGCTATCCGCCATGTTGCTCGTCTGTCCTCTGCCGGTGTGAAAGTTTCTATTATATTATAGTAGGCTAAATATTACCAGCATCTCACCCGACACCACCACCGCGTTGGAATTTGGAGACCTTTAGAGCGTCAGATTCACATCGCATTTGGTCATCGCTGACGCCGGATGTCGGGGCTTGAATATCAACAGGGTGCACTGGAGATGGTATTTAAAATACTATTTTAAACTTTGATTTTTCTATTCTCCCTCCATGCTAGTGCGGTATCACTTCCTGCAAGCTGCCCTAGTCAACCCTACCCCTTAGATCAAGTCGTTAAGAACCCCTATCGCCTACGTCAATGGGCACGCATACAACAGCGTCAGTTTCTTCTTGTTTGGTCTGCCGTTATTGACAAGGGAGGTTGTGGTCTGAATCCCAGCAGAGGGTACAGAGGTGGTTTTATACTAAATGGTTTCCCAATATCCCTCCACGAAAATGCACGTACACTACCTATAAATGTTGCCTTCATCATCCCTACGTCGTTAATGTGGGTATTTTTCTGACCACCTGGATGGTTGCACGTAAACATACATGTTTTAATATAAAACAAACCCTTTTTTGAGATTTTTAAGATAAATTTTATCAATCAAGATACGAATTATTCTGAGTCAGCGATAATTAGGAGGCTCCATCCACTGATGCCTTATATAAGTATAATACATTATAAACAACAGCGGACAAATGCCAGTGGTTCTGATATAGGTTAATTTGGTCGTATGTAAATACATCAAAATAATCTCTCCTGAAATATCTTGTAGCTAATTGCAACATTCTCCCTAATTAGCGTAACGTTAGTTAGCTCTTTGGAGTACTATCAAGAGAAGAAAACACTTTATTTTGCGATACAATGGAGTTAGAAAAGGGTAGTTAAGTGTTAGAGAGGCGAATCGGTAAACGTGTCTTGAGAACGTGACTCGGAGAGTGAGGTATGAAGCACGGGTAACGACATTTTGGTAATGAAGCGTTTGTAAATGAGAAAGAGGTGTGCACTTAATTAATGTGACGCCCGGAAACACCGGTAGCTTGATGTAGCGGTAATTACAAGGGCCTGACTTGGGAACTTTCTGTCCAAGACATTGTGCTCTACAGTTAATTATTTATTTTAATCACTCGTTAACTTTATATTTTACTCTCTTAATGATCTAAGGGTACATAAAAATGTGCAATAACAAAAACAAAACTTCCTTTAACTATTTAAACATATCTTACTATAATTTATGGTATATTAGTTTTATTTTATGGATATAGTCTATAATTTTTTCAATTAAAATTTAATGTTTCAATATGTAAATATTTTTATTCTTGTGCAGCTTGTTTCACTACCCATCTAAGCTAACCGCTTATTTACGATAGTAGGAGAGGGGAAAATAAGGTAGAATTTTTAAAAAGAAAATACTTCCACACTTGCCTAGAAGGAGATTGGAAAAACGTTTAGACAAAAGATATTCCCAGTACAATCGACCAGTATTTGAACCCCAGCTTCTCTACGTCACCTGCAGTCCAGTCTATTGTGAGAGTGATGCCTCAGACCATGCCACTACTACACATTTACATTTCAGACATTTCTAATTAAATTATAACAACATTTTGAATAAAATGCATTTATATCATAAAAATATACTTTCAGAGCTATCATTCATTAATCATCGTGAAAAAAAGCATGTATTTATATATACATGATTTTTTTTTGTCTCGTTTAGAGAAACAATATTTCTTTGTATACTAAGTAAATAAATGGTACGATACAATCGTAGAAACTCTCTCATATTGTGAAATATAGTTTAGAACAACATTGTCGAAAATATGTTTTCGGTAAAATACACTTGAGTAAGTTTTCCTCATAAAAACACACATAACATCTTGTTAATTGCAATAAACACTCTTCATATACTTACTGACTCTATGGCATCAGGGAGTCAAAAATTAATTGCTGCACTCACAAAAGTACGCCACATATCCCTATCTTGAGCTAGTTCTATCCAGTCCTTCTAATTACACCCTATCTCTTTCAGGTCCATTTTACTGTTATCATCCTACCTCCGTGTAGGTGTTCCCAAAGGTATCTTCTCACTGGGTTTGCCAGTCAATAACCTGAGCAAGGTTATAGAATCTTCCATTTTCGTCGAACGTCCTGCCCACTTGAATCAAAAAGACTTGACTATACTAACAATATTTTTTGATGAGTACAGGGTATATAAGTAATCATTATATAACCTCCTCCACTTACCAGTAGCCTCATCCCCTTTTGGACCAAATATCTTCCTAAGCACCATGTTTTCAAACATCCCAAATTGGTTCTCCTGATGAAAGGTAAGAGACCACGTTTCACACCCATGGAGAACAACTGGTAAATTGATTGATTTGTATATTCTGAATATTTCATTACTTGAAATCAGGTAAGAGGACAAATTACTGACCAAATAATAGAATGCATTTCCCGACTTATTATTTTCCCATATCCAACCTAATATCGTTCTTGCTAGTTAAAATTGTTCCTCCTAAATATTTAAACATAATATCTCTGTTAAATCTCTAAATTATCGACCCCTATCTGTGTTCTCTCTGTGATCGTATACTTAGTCTTTTCAGCGTTAACTTCTAAACCTATATCATTACAAGTTTCTACTAAGATTTCTGAAATTATTTTAACAGTTTCCTTACTATTGCCCCCCCAACAAAGCTAAATAATCTTCATATCCTAGTAGCTGCAATGTACCGTTTAATGTCAACACTTCCCTACTCTCTTGCATTACCCTAATATCATACACTAAGACTAGATTAAAAAGTAGTGAGGAAAGTGCATCTCCTTGTTTTAACCCATTATTTGAAAGTATCTGATAAATTACATCCAACTCGTACCCCACCACGTGTATCAGTCAAACGTACGTCAATCAGTTTGACAAGTTTTTTTGGGTATTCTAAACTTAGCTAAAATTTCATATAATCTATTTATTTTAACTGAATTTTAAGTATTTAAAAAATATATGTATTGTTGATGAACCGTGATGTTATTCCCACTTTTTTTTATTAATATTAGCCGAATAGTTAATATCTGATTTGTTAGTCTTTTTCGTCTAAATCCACCCTGATGATCCCCAATTGTTTCTTCTGCATATGGCGTCAATCCCATAAAAAATATGTTAAATAAAGTTGTATATCATGTTGGTAGTAGTGAGATACCGGTATAATCATTACACTTGGTTTTATCGTATATGGGGTGACCTGGTGGTCTAGGGGTAAGGTGTCAGACTTCTATGCTGGCGGCCGGGGCTCAATCCTACGTCCCGGCAAATATTTATCTGATTACCAAACCCTTCCCTCACCTCTGACAATACATCTTGTGAATGTGAGGAATGCCAGGCCTCCACCGTGGTTCGGATAATCACCCTACCATTACACATTAGCGTAAGTGCGTATAACCCGAACGGGTAGTAAGACGCGGTACTAATAATAATAATAATAATATCGTATATAAATTTTAGTCAAATAATAAGATCATTTAAAAAAATATAATTTCAAAAATTAAATTATTTTAGACAACCCTGAGAACGTATATTATTATTTACGATGAAAAACTATTCTCAGGTACACTTAAATTAATTTATTTCATAAAAATAAACATATTGTATTATTTAACATTAAAATTAGTCTGCAAATACCAATATCGTATGCAAGTGAAAGAATCCTAAATACAAACGAACACAAAAAACAATTATTATATTAATGATGTCCTATCAATCTTGAAATAACATAGCTAGTAATCGAGTGGAAAACAAGCGCTACTGGGTACACAGCTTATTTTTGGTGGAGTGTGTTGCTATATTTTCCAATACAGTATGGTTTTGTAGCCTTGTATATTATTTTGTTTCACTTGGGCCTAATCTTATTATCGTTCTTATAAAAATAGATTACGTTTTTAACGGACTGCGTTCATTTGTGCCTTTAGTTTTTGGTTGGGTAATGTTTTGTTCTAAAGATTTTATATATTTTAATTTATTGATTGCAATATTTGTTTTGGTGTTGTCGTAATTAACTTGCTATTAAACCGTATAAAGACAAATTATATAGTAATTATGTTGAGGCATACCGGTGTACCAAAAGTAAATACATAACATATTGTGTATATGAAAGTTCTAGCTTAACCTTCAAAAAAGAGATAAAGTTTTAGCATACGTCAATATTAAATTACATTTTGGTATTATGTTTTAGTTAGCCTACTTTTCACGTTTTGCCATACAATTTTATCCAATAATGGATTAATATTTTAAAATAATTTAATCTTGGGCTAATTTTATTACAACGTTATTTCAGAGATTCCCCATTTGATGAACGAGTAAACAACTAGTCTATACATACACACATATAAGCTCATATCCAATAGTTGAAATTACGCAAAATGGTTAAACCTATTTTAACAAACGAACACTAATTTTAAAGATTATGGGTCTAAGATGTCAGAAAGAATTGATAGCTTCCAATGATAACTCGATTTTCCTAGCAAATATTTTAGCTTTTATTTTGTGGTTATTCTCTACGATCATTATTTGTATCTATCATGATAGATACCCTCATTTGTATAAAGGTAAGACTTGGTTAAACGGAATAATAGCTCAATTCTTAATTAAGTCTCTTGGACCTATCAAGTTTAAGTCTAAAACCTATTTTGTGGGATGGTGGGTGGGAGGGTGAAAGGCATGGCGTAGCTTCACAGCCGACCATAGTATCCTTCCGCGCCAACAAGGACAGATGGATCACAGAAACTGTAGATGGCGCTAGCTAACGGACATGTGTTGCGGAAAAATCATACGCTTGGAAATATCTGTTTTTTCTAGTACGAGGGAAATTTTTATGTTAATATTTTCAACACCCCTTTTGAGATAGTGTATCGATCGATGTTTATTAACTGTTACATTTTCTTATATTTGTTATGAAGTTGGTAGTTTTCTATTGAAAAATGTCAATTCTATCGATATTTGATCACTGTTAAAATTATAGAGGAGGTGTGTATATAAAAAGTATAACTTAATCAACCTGCTTATACTCTTGAACAAACCGTTTCCGAAAAGAAAATTGCAAACAAAAATTGAAGATATACGTTTGTTCCCATGGCTCTGCATTTCCACGCCAAATGAAGAGGGCTAATCGCCTAAGTCTTAAGTGTGTGGTGTAACAAATAGAAAAAATATGACTGTAAAAACACGTATAATTCAAACAAACCAATACTAGTTAGTTTAAAAAAATATAATTTTGTTTACATTGTTGCTTTTTTCTCTTATATCTTTTATTTACTCTGGTCACAAAATAGTTGGAATAATAGCCGGTCCTATCTCATCTTTTAAAATATTATTTGATAGGGGAAATTCATTTCCTTGAATGGTGAAACATATTTTTGTTCTTGGGATGTTTTTCTTGTTAATTCGCATGCAAATAAACCAAAATGATCATAACTCGCATATAAAAGGCTAAGTACTCAATTTCTAGAATATAGTTATTTCGTTTTGTTTCATACATGTATTATAAATTCAATTCATCGTTATAATCAACGTACGTTTCATCGTTTAATCTTTATCAAATATATGTTACATCATTTTATCCATACAATAATAATATTTTACACCACCCACCCCCTGAAAAATAGGCCAATACATCTTTATCATATTACAGCATTCAATGCACAATCCCCTAGTATACATATAAACAGACAAACACACCAGATAAATTATATAGGCCTACTTATAGGAATTCGACATATTATTTGAGCGCTGCCAAAATGTAGCTCCTTGAACTAAAGATGGTCAGGATAAGTTACTGGAAATAAATTTTCTAGCATTGCCCTCCTTTATTGACACGAGACTGCTGAAACCAGGAGCGAAAGGTTTTATAGTAGCGGGGAGGAAGGTGTCACATTAATCCTCACTGGTTTTCCGGCTATGGGAAGGTCTAGGTTCGAATTCTGAGGTGGCTGGAAGGGGTTATAGGAAAGGGGCACTGGCACGGATTTACCTTGGTAATTTCCACACACTCTTCCATGCAAATTTAAATACAGTTTTTAATTAAATCTTACCCTTATAACTAATCTATTAATCTACGGTACTGTACATGTGTACAGCCTAAAAGGATAGTAAGCTGAGGATCACGAAAATAAAAATCTCCTATTGATGCCACTGCATGGACAAACATAATCATACATCTCTTTTGTGTCCACAATTAAACGCAACGCTTGCACTGTCTGGTTTCTCAGCCATCGAACAAATCATCATTTTATTCAAACATAAAACACAATGAGAGTTAAAACCTTAGTTCGCCAAACCAACAAGAAGTTCAACTAAAACGTTTTGTTCATCAAGGGGTAATATATCTCTGAAACACAAAATTTCTAAAAGGCCCAGGTTGTAAAACTGTAAGAATGATAGAAGGTTACAAAACACCTCTAGGCTACATTCACACTTAGTTGCGCAGAGGAGGCTATTTACGGAATACGATGGTTTTAGTTCGGGAGATAAGACTAGGTGCTTGGTTTTTTTTACCCGTTTTGGTTGGGCTATGGGGAACGTAAACTTCAGTGGCAGGATCATTTATATTCTGCCCTATTTAATGGTATGGTTTCTGCTTGTGTAATTTTACGGTTTGCTTAGAGGATACTTTTCGTGTTGATTTACGGCCAGGCTTTGCTAGAAGTGACTGCCGTGACGTGAATGGTATTATTCAAGAGTACACTCTCTTATAAACCAAAATATACCCCTGAAAACGTTACATTCCACTAACTCTTAAGAAACTTCACAACATGGTCACTGGTGGTGAGGCTTAAGCTCTCTTGCGTTCGTGGCACGTGACAAAGTAGTCGTTCCACTAATAGAGAAAGGGATTTGAACTCACATTTCAATATCCTTACCATTTCAACTTTATAGTTTCTACTTCGCCCTCGCGCAGTAATGGAAGAATCAATCAATGGTGTTAAAAAAAAAAGAAAGGAAATAGTGTATTGAGAGCGTAAGCGTCGTGTGTATGACAAACAATAAACTTGGGGGAGTAAACAACAAATCAACTATAGTGAGGTGATAGAGCGCTCAGGTACCAAGTGTTAGAGGAGAGGAAGTATCAGGGGGTGATTAACAAACAGCCTAGGAGGGTGAACTATCTAGTGCAACAGTACACTGCAGGCTATAATAACAATCTAATTTGAAGGGGACGGGAATGTTGGAGTTTTTAATTCCCGAAACTCTTTTAGTGTCGTTTATTTTACTTTAAAAAAAATTACCTTTGAAATAAAATGAAGTTTTTTCATGCATGAAATAAATAAAGGAGAGATGCCCATTGTAGTTTGGAAAAATATTTTCATAACACGATTATAAGTAAACTGCCCAGTACCCTTCAATGTATTTTTATGTAAAAAAAAAAGTAACCTGTGATATTCATCATTCCCAGGGGCCCATTTAAAAAAAAATCTTTAGGTACTTTTGAGTCATTTAAAATGTTCATAAATCTGTCTACCAAGAACAAGTATAAATTGTTATTTATCATATACATACGACAATCCTCAGTTATACATAGTGTATTAAGTCCTTAAGCCAATTTCTAATTAAAATCACAATTTTTAGTCGAGATATGACTATATAATATCTAAATATCAATTTTGAACAAAATCCATAAAGCTGTTTCGGCTGACACAGGGACGGGCAGAACTGTAAATCTCATTTTTATTATAGTTTGGGGCTTTTAAAATTTAATATCCATCATAATATTAAGTTAATTACATTCACGATTACAATAATTTATCAACATAATAAAATAGAAAATATATGTTTATGAATCACTGATTTAGATTCCAAGCCCTAGTAAATCATTCGCCTGAAGTAACTAAAAACTTCGGAATATTTTGTTATTTAGGAGTTTAACTACCGAGATAATAATTTCAAACAAGATCGTTGGAGCCATTTTTTAAATATTTTGAATATAATAAAAAGACACTCATCAGTAAACTACCCTAAATTTGAGGGCTAGGGTAGAAATAAAAAAGTCCCCGAGATATGGCCCTACAACATATAGATAGCAAACATGAACAAAATCCATCAAACCGTGTCAGATCTGTGGTCAGACATACATAATTATAAAATCCGCTCTTTTTTATTTCGGACACACGCAAAACATAAGGATAAGAGGTCAAAGATTGTTATGAATACAATACTTTCTTTTGAAAAGAGGAAGAAAAAATAAGTTCTTTCTGGATTATCTAAAGTAAACTCTCTAAGCCCAGGGTGACATCAGCACACTCATTACAGTAACTACAGTAATTACAGTACATTACAGCAACTAGACAAACACCGAACTCCATGTCTCATCGGGGCAATAGGACGAGTCTGGTAGGCTTATATTCAAGTTGTTCTCCTCATC
>CABFVX010002934.1:68623-83291 GCA_902151425.1 Timema shepardi | reverse complement strand
CCCCCACCCCATTTATTTGAGGTATTTAACGTGCAGTTTCTGAACAGAATGATTATATCAACAAACAACTTATATATTAACTAGACAAACCATACAGTCCCCAGCCGTTAATTCATCTGTGTGAAAGGGAAAACCCACATTTCACCATTTTTTTAAATTTTTTTTTCCCCATTCCAGGAATCAAACCCAATAGGCAGACATGCTACTGACTGAGTTAATGTGATGGACTTTGTAAACTAAATTAATTGATTAAAAATATACAGATAAAATATAGTCTATTTTTGATTATTTTGGCCTTTTTGTGGCAGTTACAAAACTCACTTATGTATCTGTGTGCCACTTTAACAAGTAATTTGTGGGAAATAGATTCTACTTTTGTCTGAGTGATCAAACATATTTACAAGGTGAATTGTTATGGAGGTGATTTAAGTCACTTTCCAGCCGGTAGAAATGGCTAAGAGGAATATAACAAATATTTCTTTAGTAGCAATATAAAATTCTAATATAAAGTTTCTAGGCTCACTTATTCCAAACATTTGTTTCAGCGGAAAACATGTATCAATAAATAAGAGGTCAAATTGTAGGGAGCAATGTATATTAAATATTGTGTGTAAATACATTTTTTAAAGACAAATAGCTAGAACAAGATAAAATTAAAACAAATGTTGAGTTAAAATTGTAATTTTCAAATTCAAAATATTCATCAAATGTGTTTACTTTTATTTAAATGAGTTAAAACATAAACAAACTTGTCAATTTTAATTATTATTTTGAAGTCATAAATAGTAACTGCCTTGTTAATATTGAACTTTTTTTTATGACTCAATAAGGAAAACCTCTTTTCGCTTTATGAGGCAGTTGTATTATATTTGGAAGAAGGTACAGGAAAGGTGGATAGAAACATATAAAAGGGAGACAAACACAATATGGCCTTTACAATGAAAAGAAGAACACAGTTCACACTGCTGCCAATGGACAAGGAGGTAATGGTTGCCTCTTGATCGTCACCGGGTCGAGGGATTGGGCGGTGACGATCAATTTTCTTTAAGAGGCAACCATTACCTCCTTGTCCATTGGCAGCAATGTAAAGTGTGAACTGTGTTCTTCTTTTCATTGTAAAGGCCATATTGTGTTTGTCCCCTTTTATATGTTTCTATCCACCTTTCCTATATGAACTTTTTTTTTAGAGTCTTTAGATTTTTAAGTTGAATGAAAGTAGTTATTTTAATTTAAGTAGTTATTTGGAACTTTGTTGAACTTAACCTTATCTATTCTAAGAGGAGGAAATATTTTCGCCTTTAGATCAGCCATCTTACTGTATGTATTCCATTCACTTATATGAGATACTGCAAAGATGTATTAACATTATTTTTTCTTTCATTTATTTGAGGTATTTAGTGTGTCCTATTTGAACCGATTGATTATATCACAAACAATTTTAAACTAATTTAAATCTAGAACAGATACAGCACCCAGCCCCTCGGTCGTTAATTCATCCCTATAAAAAGGGAAACAAATGATACATTTTTTGACCATGCCAGGGATCAAATCCGGGACCCTTAGCTCAGCTGCACCGACACAATACGGTCTTAGCTAAAGTGTCGGACTGTTCTATAAACAATTACAAGATTTTTAATTTTAAGTTTTGACATCAAACAAACTAACCATAGCTCATAATTATTATTTCGCATCGCATATTACTTTCTTCGCTAACCATATTTAACTACAGTAATGGGATAAGGAAGGTAGACCTTAAAATAAATGTACCCAAACTTGTGTGTAGGAAGAGTAAGAGTAGCCACTGTCAAGACTGCCCAGTTCACAATATGAACCTCAACATTCTCGTCAGCAGCAAACCTGGACAGATGAGCAAGACATTTATTCCGTGTGGCCCAATGATGCGGGTGGTCGACAAATAAAATGTGAGAAGGGCTGGGCCCTTCAAATCCTGAATAATATTCAAGATTGGTGGAAAAATATCAGATTCAAGACTTAAAATATTATTTTTTAGCACCACGTATTACTAACCATTCTGGTTATAAGTACCAATTAAGCTAATGGGCCAGGAATGAGGAAGGTTGAGTTTAGAAAAACTGTAATCGCATTTTCATGAAGGGAAAGAAGAAAACTATTTATGAAAAACTACCCTCAATCTACCTGACTGGGATCAAACCCCAATCTCCCTGTCTTTGGCACTCTAGTATATTGCGAGAGTGACACCTTATACCGTGTGACCAATTTTACAAAATTTGTTTATTTGTTCTGTAGATAAAGACCAAACTTAACACACAGATCCCATATCATTAATTTACTACATCAATGAATGTTTGAATGCTATTAGGAATGAATTATAGCATCAACAACAAACGTTAGTATTTATATTATATCCTATGACAACAAAATCACAAATAAAAAAAATAAAAAACTATATTTTACAAGTATTACTACCTGTTAGGGTGAATGCCTATGTATTAATTCCACTAATGTATAAGGCATCAGGAAAGTTGAATTTTGAGGAAGTGTACTCGCATTTGTGTGGAGGGATGGTGGAAAACCATTCAGGGAAAACAACCCTCAGTACACCTGACAAGGATCGAGCCCTGAGCTCCTTGTCTTCAACAGTCTAGTTTATTGCGAACGTTGCAGCCCCCGAAACAGGTAAAAAAAATACTAAGGTGGTAAAGTTTAAACCTCTCATGTTTAACATGTTTTATAAGTTTCGGATTCAAGATTAACAGGTAAAATGAAGATTCAGATTTGAGAAAAATTATATTCGACCCATCTCTAACTGTAGGCGAAGATAATTTCAAACTTATAATATAAATGTTGGTTGAAAAATCAGATATAATTATACACAAGTACACAACATACTACTATCATGACTTACTTCCTTGGTTTTCATCTCTAGTCTGGCATAACAGGCGTTGAGTATTTTACTGACCATTTCCACTTCGTGAGTGTTATTTGGCTTCTTAATAATATAACCATACAATTTGTCCAAAATTCTGATGTGTACATGTTTGCGCCTCATTTTTTCTATCAAGTGTTTTAAAAGTTTGAATATCAAGTCTTTCATGTCACTTCCTGTTATTTTGCTGTAGAGGCAACAAAGAAACAAACAACATGATTGCTTTTAAAAATTATTAGCATTAAGTATTTCGGCTACCAATGAATTATTCCTTATGCTAAGAATATTTGATTCAAAGAACCAGGATGAGAGGGATGAGCTTGTACAATAATTTGTTGTATAAAAGATGGTAAACTACAATACAGAAAGTAAACCTCAAATGTACTAAATCAGGTATCCAATTATGGCCTCTTGAGTTAAGAGTTAAACATGCTGGTACACAAATCATATTACTGGTAATAATGTGATTAAAAATACTGAAACATTAAAAAAATGTAATGGATCCATAGTACTCAACCCAAAGATTGGTTGGGTCCTCAAAAGTTCCACTGTCAGCTGTAAGGCCTAGGCTACACCGAAGAGCCGTACTATACTAATTTTTAGGTGGAGTTGATAAGCTGGGATAAATGGATATTGTTGTTGGTACTAGCTTGATCAGAAACTTCAACCATCTTTGTGGTTCTATATCGCAAGAACCTTTGACTCATTACTGTACAATCAGTTTTATTGTATTATTATTGTCTTTTACTATTAGGCCCTACTGTGTATTTATTATTAATTTATGATCAAATTATTATAACATTTTAAAACAGATTTTCACTAAGTACAAACATCGCCATAAAATGATGTGGGATTAAAAGTTAAATTGGAGATTCAGATTCATAAAATAGTGTATTCGACCCATCTCCAGTTACAATTTTATCAAGAAACTGAAAATGTCCTAAATTGATAGCTCAATTAATGGCTTTAGTGAACACTTTTATCCTTTAGTTTTAATCAACACGTTAAAAGCTATTTATGTTATGAAATGTTAAAATGTAGCTCCAAATACATTATAGTCTAATGACTACCTCACCCTTTAATCCTGGTGCCAAAATAAGAATTTAGTGCTTAGTTTAAAATACACTTGAAAGTTATGTTGTTAAATTATTTTTAAAAAGATCATTATTCATCAATGCAGATAATTTTACATTAAAGACAACTTACTCGGTGCAGTTAATGCAAGTTGAAAGTATATTCACTATCCATTTGACCCTAGTGTTCTCGTCTGTAAATTGGTGACAAAGATTCAGAATTTGGGAATCTATCAGTTCTTCCAATAGTTTTTTAGATAAACTTTCCTCAAAACATATCAATGCTCTATTTAGCAAGTGCATTATTTTCTGTAACAAAACAATAAGCCTTAGTGAGAGTTGTTGAATTTACAAAATTATAAGAAAATGATGGGGATTAAGAACCTGTATGTAGAAAAAAGGTAGCAAGGTAGACAAAGAAAGAGATAGGAAGAGCATATAACAGCAAGTGGGCAAGTGAGAGGAGAAGAATGGTGGAAGGGCAGAAAGAGATAAAGGTAATTTATTAAGCTGATCCGGCCACAGGCTGGAAACATGTGATGATAGGTTTAATGATGATGATGATGATGAAAACTATGTACGCTTGGTTGTACATTTTATAATTAATTTAAAAAAAAGTAATTAAATGACAACTCAGACACAAGTACAAACTTAAGTAGGCCTAACTAATCAAGTTACTCCAAAATAATTTTGGGAAAGACCCCTCCCTTCCCCCCTTTTTTCCAATCTCCTAATTGTTTTTATTTCAAAATTGTGAACATGATACCTAAGAAAAATTAATGTCAAATAAGTAGGCTTTAGACCTAGTCAATATAAAATGACCTAGGCTTACTCATCCTAGTAAAAAATGTTTTCCTATATCTAAAACATAGTGCTCGGCATAAGTCTTAGTAATGAGAAAGACCAATCCATGGAATTTAAGCAAAAGATTTTTTTAACCCTTTCATTACCCAAAAAACTTTAAAAATAGCATATAAACAAATAAAGGTTAAAGGGGGTAAGGGGGTGTCACATTATACACATTTTTCAGGACAACTTTTATATCTCAACCCCTTTAATAACCCCAACAAATATTTTTTTTATTAATTTAAATATGACAAAAACCTCGCTTTTAATTTTAATCTCAAGTGCATCAGAAAGGTTTCACAACTGTCTAACAGAGTGCAGCACTAGCTCAATATGAGTTAAAATTGTACCTTCCCTCTTTTTATCCTGTACCCCTAAAATGTTATTTGTATTTGAAGTTGGTGTTTTCACACCTCAAACACATATTGTTGACTACGTACTTGCAAGTTCTCCTGTGAGCTATACTCGGCCAAATTGATATATCTGTGCAACTGCGAGAATATCATAGCCAGGAGGGTCAAAATGGATGGATTATCACTGCTCAGAAACTCTTGGAGAGTGAGGTGGTCGAGCACCACCCCCAAGTCATTGGGAATGCTCGACTTGATTTTACTGAGTTCATCCAAGAGATCCTAACAGCCAACAGGAAAAAAAAAAAAAGAAGATTAAAGTGTATGCACTTAATAGCATAAAATAAAATCTGAATAAAACACACAGTATAATAAAAATGATTTGGAATAATATTTTTAATTGCTGTTCTAGGTTAAGTAGAACGTATTTAACCACTATAAGGCCACAAATGTACACTCTTGCCTATAATAATGGGATGACCCTTGCTAGTCCTATGATACTGAAACATGCTAAGACAAGAGAGTAGTTGAAGGATATCAAAAAAATCAAAATACTTAATTTGTTTCAAATAGTTATTTATGGAATGCACTGAAAAATAAACTTAATCTTTTGTTAGCACCATAACTTACTAACTGCTCACATAATGTACTAATTATACTAATGAGTTGATGAGGAAGGTTGAATTTAGAGGAAATTTATGTACCCACATTTGTGTGGAGAGAGTGGAAAACAATTAAGGGAAAACTACCCTCAGTACACACAACCAGGATTTGAACCCCAATCTCTTTGTAATCAGCCGTCTAGTCTATTGCAAGAGTCGTGCCTTAGACAAGTGATCACGGAAGCAGGTATAGACTTAATTAAAAACATTGTTTGAATAGTATGCAATCAAGGCATTTCTCTTCCAGAGATAGCCACATGCTTATCATTTTAATTGACCAATTACAAACCACTTTAGATATATTAACTAATGTTGTATTAGGTTCCTAATCTGTGAACAAAAGGTTTAAAAACAACTAGTTTTTCTTTGCTATTCCCAAAAAATTTACACTTTAATTTATTGAAATATTTTAGTTCAAATTGCTCATTTCTTTTGAGTCTAGGCTATTTACATTTACATGTTAATAGAATTATGCATAATGTATTTAACTCATGTTCTTGTTGGTAAAACCTGATTCTTTCAATTCGTCAATAAGGAAATGGTGTGGCCAGTAAAACTTTGTTGGGATTTAAAAAAATGTATATTGTTCCTTCCTATTGAATATCAAACTAAAGGCCACATGCAACAAAGAAAAGAGTTTTCATGCAAATCAATGCCACTCTTTTCCCATTTTTAACTTCTTTTGTTCTTGCATAAGGCCTGTACAATTCAAAACCAACATACACATTCACTCACTATGTATTGTTGTGTGTGTGGTATGTCAACTTGATAGCAAGGAGTGAGGGAT
The DNA here is from genome assembly GCA_902151425.1 of Timema shepardi. Classification (NCBI taxonomy): domain Eukaryota; kingdom Metazoa; phylum Arthropoda; class Insecta; order Phasmatodea; family Timematidae; genus Timema; species Timema shepardi. The sequence continues at coordinate 76,665 of CABFVX010002934.1, read as the reverse complement.
GAAAAGTTTATTAGTAGGCCTAAGGCCATGAAGAGGACAACAATGCACCAGATTTTCCTGCTCAGCAGATAGTATCCAGGCCTATCTCATACAAACACTTTTGAAATATGTATGAAAAAATAAGCTTAAGTTTTCAATATGAAGAATGCTTGTAACTTTTTGTTACTTTTTAGGAACCTAGCAGCATATCATTAACTCAACAATGATAAGTATTTTGTAAAGGCCTAACTTCATTATTTGCATGTTACATGAGCACACTAACTTATCAATTATACTTCAAAGAGTAAATGTTGAATACCTTGAGGTGGTTTAACAGCTTTTCTTCATTGACAAATAAATTTACCAAATGAGAGCACCAATTCTTCAAATCAATAGCAGATGACATCATGGGAGTGAAAAATATTATCTTGTGAATAATGAAACTGCAAGAATAAATTTAACAAAAACAAACCAAGAATGTTAGCTAACTATCCTAGATAAGTTAGTTGGCTTTTGATATTTAAAAAGTATTAAAAAAAAATTTAGGCCAACATCGATAACATTGTAATAAGTTATGTTGATAGACTACTGCCATATTTGCGACAAAAATGCTGCGACAAAGCAAAGCTTTGTTAAGCTGGTCGTGTAGACCAAATCGCAAGTATGGCTGTGGCCTCAGAGTTATTTTCTAGTTTTTTGGTAATATCTATCAAAAGTGTATGCTGCGGATCACATAAGGAGACATTCTTAAATTAAGTAAAGCTTTTTCCCGTTATTTTCGAACCCTTCTACCCACATGATGGATCCATCCCCCTTCCCCTATATTACATATGTATTTACAATTTGCTAAATTAGATTATTTTAATTGTTTAGTTATTTTTAGACATAAAGATTGGCAATAGAATGAGTGATCTGAAGTTTTAGAATACTTTTACATTAAGTAGGCCTAAATGAAATATAGGTTAAATTTTATCATTAATCTTATTTATTTTTTGATTTTGTCTAACCATAAAAAAAGAATTCTGGACCTACACTCAATGCGGTATATAATTTAAAGATGGCCTAACTTAATGTATCAATCAATAGGCCTACTTGAAATAGATATATTAACTTTTAAATCTCTTTATGAAAATTGGACTGTACAAAATAGTTTGTGTCAGTGGTATCGCAATTATTTATCCATTAGTTAGCGCCCAGGTTGATTCTTATCTAAATTAGCTGAATTTACTTCTAAACTTTATAAATGATCCCATTTTCATAAACTCCTCCCATAATATGCTTATTCCAATCCCAAATAATATTATCAGTATCAACAAATTAAAACTTCTCGACACCAGTTATATATCACACCCTCTTGAGTTACAAACGTAATAAACCCATATAATATTTTCAATTAATTTCTACTTTCTTTTCTACAGAACAAGTAACACACATAGCCCATACAGCTATTTTACTATTTAAAACCTTCACACACTTAATTTTATAGTTATTTTAGATGTATTTCTAGCATATATAGTTCTAAAAGTTAATTCACTACTTTAAAACTATCATAGGCCTAAATAAATTTAGCTTATCTGTTTGTATTTTACTGTATTAAGCACAATAATTTTTGATGTTATATATTTATATATATTTTTAGAAACACATCTTACATGCCTATGTACTAATTACACTAATGGGTTTGGAATTGGGAAGGCTATATTTAGAGGAACTGAACCCACATTTGTGTGGAGGGAGATTGGAAAACCATTTAGGAAAAACTATCCTCAGTGCACTCGACCAGGATCAAACCCCAATCTCCCCGTCTTCGGCAGTCTAGTCCAACATAATAGTGTGTTAGACCACGTGGCCAACGAAGCGGGTAATGTTATATAAAATAATTTAATTATGTTAGATGTAGGTTTGATGAAGGTAAATTTTATTTGTTTGTGATTGTTTGCTCAAGGCTCCCTCGCTTAACTCTAATTTCTATTTCTTCACTTTGTTACTTTCTTACACGTTCATTATCAATCTCCCTCACAACCTTTCTGTTATTCTCAATTTGTTTTTAAAACTTAACAATGCCACCTTTCTAACACTCCCCCTCTCCAACTCTTATTCTATGTTTTTGTTAGACAGTAACCACAATTATTAATCTTTATTCTTAGAGATAATCCAACAATTCCACTTCAATGAATACTCAACCTTACTACCCAACATTTTGATCAATTCTTTCCAGCACTCCTTCAAATCATGATCAAGATTTTTCTGTATCATTAGAAGCTAGATATACCTTTTTTTTTTGCATCCCATCATACTGCCCATCCAGGTTATACACCTTTGTACTTACACTAATGAGTTAGGGATTGAAAGTGTTGAATTTGAGGGAAGTGTATCAGTATTTGCAAGAAGATAGAGTGGGACACCATTTAGAAAAAACCCATCCCTGTGCACCTGAATGGAATCAAACTCAAATCTCCCCGTCATTAGAAATCTAGTATATCATGAGTAGCACCTTGAACCATAAGGCCACAAAAGCAGGTTTATTTAAAATTAAAATTTAAAATACTTGGGTGACTAATTTTAAAATTGTTTTATTGATGCTTGTTTAACAAGGGCCGAGTATAAACACTTATTTTTACCACTTCATAAAATGGCAGCAATGTGTTTTGGATCCCAAATATGGATGGCTGTAGGCCTATTCAAAATAAATAAAATCTTTCTAAAAATGTAAATCGCTCACCATCCTGTTTAAAATATATTTTTATTTTGAAGACAAAAGAAATGTTATTTTTTTAAACTTGTTTTTCATACACTTTAGTAACAGTGGTGTTTCTAATTTACCCTCCAATTTACCTTCAATAATGGAGACTACTTTATTAATATCCAAGTTGTTAGTATGTGAATCACCAGTCCCTAATTTAATACTGAAAATTTACATAAACTTAAGTAATCTTTAACATCAATATTGTTCATATTCATTTTTGATCAATAATATAGTAGAATGAGTAATAAGTTCAATAATTGCAAAAAGTACTGTTTCTATTCACTTGCCTCTGTGAGTTAATTTATAACGTGAGTGTTAATATTGTAAATTCAAAAACACAAGAACCATAAATGAGTATCTAAACACAATTAAAGTATACTCACAATTATTTAAAATCCCATTTAATTATCATGCACTCAATTAAACAAAGTAATCGGCGCCAACCACCAATAACATTTTTCAAAAGATATCATGAAAGATACAAATGGAACTACGTAAATGTATAAATATGTGCTATCTACTATGAATCTCTATTATGAGCAATATCTTGCACGCATGCGCAAGTTTTCAACAAAGAAACTCTTTGAAATGCAAGTTATTTTCCAAAAGTGGCATTTTTACTTATCTAGTGCAAAATTGGCTGTCCTAGGTTAAAACAAAATGAACATGACACCGGAAAGATTTTTATGCCTTAAATTAAAACCCAAGTTGACTCACTCTTTACTTGTATACAAGAAAAAAATTGCTATTCGCTCAGCTTTACTTGGTACCAAAAAAGTAGTTCAACAATATAATATTAATGCAATAAAACTACTTTTAGCGCTTGCGCATAAGCAGCCGCTCAACTCTATCGAGATACTTTTCTTATGTCCAACGTCATTTTTAAACAGAGCTGCCAACATAGAGATCCCAATATTACAAAAGGCGGGAAAGAGTAAATTGAATGCTTTTTTTATGAGTCATCATTATAAAGGTTAGCATGAAGTAATATTGTAAAAATTTAGAAATGTATTTCTTAAATTCAATTCAGACAACAAATCGAAAAAACAAATTATAGTTTGAAAATATCTGTCGGGAGAATGATCTACAATATATGTTTATTAACTAGAAAATAAAAAATATTGATAATCAGCTGTTTTAAGTTCTTTTGCAATACATCATGGGTCAACATACATTGCTGCGCCATTGAGGTAGATTCTGCTTAATGAATAATCACGTATGCACTAAATCAATCGAGGTCTGTGTTGGAAATTCAGTCCCTTCATTCCAAACTTATCCGCAAAAATGTTTTATAACTTTGAAGTTAAACCATATAGTTCTTTTTAACATCAACAATCTTAACAGGGTGAGGACACAAACAAGGAAATAATAGATAAACAATCCTACGGGATATTCGCTGCGCCCCTCAAGTCAAGTAGAACTTTAAATATCTAGTGATAAAAGCGTTTCCAGGTGAGAATTCTTTTAACAACTCAGCTCCTCATAAGAAATACAAGCTGAGAGCTAGAATACCCGCAAATTATGGTATCTCATTATGGGCCTAAGAGTGGTTGTCTGACTACCATAGTTAAGGTAGCGGTAATCCCTTTCCCTGCCTCAACCCACTTTCTATGAACAAAACTTTTCAAACAATTGAGAGTGTTGGCCCCAAATATACGATGCCAGTGTTTCTACAGTGTACGTAGGTGACACGCACTCTTGGAAATGCATTTGTAAAGGCATTATTAAATATTTCGTGACCAGCGTCTGTGGTCACAATTCATAAGAATCACATTTTCATTAGACTAGACTGCAAATAACTGGGAAATCGGTGTTCAGATGTTTCCTAAAATGCTTATAGCTCTCCTTCAAGGCAAATACGGGTTCGTTTTCCAAAAAAATTACCTTCCTCATTCCTAATCCAGTAATGTAAATACGCTGATAGTTGTAGTAGGAAGTAAAACACAGTGCACAGACTTTATAAGTAATTAAAATTAAATATGTATGTTGTAAAGGTTGCATTTATTTTTTACATTTTGTTTTCGAATTAATACAAACAAAATATAAAAGTGGTGTATTACTTTATAAACTAAAAATAATTTAAATGTATACAAATACAATGAGAAGAGTTTTCCAAGTATATATTTAGTATCGGTAATATCTTCTTGTTTTAAACACAAGAATGATTATATTCAACATTATGTTATACTGATGTGCAATGAGAATTAACAAATCAGGTTTAAATTAGTTTATAGTAGAGTCAAGTCTGGAAATAAAGCCCATCTCCCTAAACTCACTTTTAGGATTACACAACCAAAATATTATAATGTTTTGTCCAGATAAACTCTTTCAACACCGTCTAGTGTGTGTATGGAAGAGTAAATATCTCTTAATTTTAGTAAAGGGGAATAAAAATAAATATGTAGGTTTTTTATTGCACTAAAAACACTTTCAAATATTTATAAAATACACAATGAAATATAATTTAGTAAAGTGAGTCAAATTGTTGACAATACAGAGTATATTAAAAATATTCCTGACTATTCCTAAATATTATTTTAGTCACAGCTATGATTATTAGGTGCTTTGTATAAACATTATATACTAAAATGTAAAGAGAAAAGTTCTGTTTGTTAATTTAGACAGGTTGGAAACAAAAAATATGATCGCTATAATCAAAAAAGCAATACAGTAATACAATTTAACAGAAGCCGGATTAAAATATAATATGTCAAACAAATTTGGACATTGATATATTTCATAATATTTTGGTCACTTTAATTCCATAAAGTACTAGGTCAACCTTTAACGTATTTAAATATAGAATTCTTGTTTTATTGGTGAATATCAAACTGTCATAATTTTGATAGTTCCTCTGTGTACAATCCTGTAATAACTACGACAATTACAAACCAGTTATGGCATTTAATAGATTTTTAAGAATCTTAGAAATACAATATTTTCTAGTCCACAAATTGAGTGCACAAACAAGCGCAATCATGGGGTGGCCATCGCACTCGATTGACAAAGCAAACTTTACATAAGCATGATCATGTTTGGAAAAAAGAGCATCACATTTCAGCAAAGAGCCTAAATTAAATAATAAACTTTGTTACAGAAACATATTAAAAATTAAGCCTAATAATTTTCCAAAGATAATAATTTTCGCTAAGCCTTGCCGCCTGAATTGGTTTATTTCAATTGTTACGTCACTCCTAGATATGTGCTAATTCATCTTGTTAATTTATCCTTCGATTTTAACTATGGGCCAGTTTCATAGTCAAATTTAGTACTCCTCAAGTGCGGCGCTACACTAAGTACATGACGACACCTACCTAAACCAGGATGGAATGGGCCAGTTTCCTATGCGAGAACGGCCCATTCCCTTCGAGTTGAGATAGGTGTCGTCTTGTATTTAGTGTAGCGCCGCACTTGAGGCGTACTAAATTTGACTATGAAACTGGCCCTATGTATTTGCAATACTAATGTATCTACTAATGTATCCACCATTATTATAATTGTAACCAACAGCCAGTCCCTTGAATAAAAAAATAAGGGCCATTGTTTTCAAAGTTTTCTTTGTAATGTGCAGTCAGAGTAAACTCATTTGTATGGCAGGATTAGGGTACTTTAGTGAAGAGGGGTAGGGTTAGACACGGCGAGGTCACTATCTTATGCTTGCTTGGAGAAAACCGACTTGTTGACTCGAGAAGCTCGTATTTGGTATCTGCCCTCTAGTAAATTCGAGTTTAAATTGAGTCGTTTAAAAAATTATCACTTGATTGCGTTGTAGTAACTGGGGATCACACCTAGCTATAATCTTAAGATTGTATACATTTACTTTTAGTATACCTACTTTAAACTCTTTTCCTCTGCCTTTAAAAAATTAGTGTTCCACCCTATCCCGATAATCTGTTTATAAAAGGGTTCTTAAATTAAATAGAGATAATGGACATATTATCTACCTCGATTTTTGTAGAAATTGTAATGATACTGTTTTGGACCACTCTCAAATATTCAAAAAGTCATATATGAAGCGTATTTTTCTTTAAAGAACTGTATGTAAGGTCTCCTTTTTAATACCTTATACATGGATAATCCCGCGTTTTATGAAATAATTTCATTACAATACGTTTTAAAACTTTCATTCTTTCTTTTAAAGAAAGTCAGTTATACTTGAAAATCAGGTGATGGGTGAGTTGGCTGCCTTTTACCCAATGAGAAGCCAATCTTTACAACATCAGGTTGCCAGGAGTTCTCCTATTAGTTAGTTTTAACACTGGTGACAAGGGGGCCAAGAAGCAAGGGGTAGGTCATAAATAAGCAGCTTGTGCGTATAAATTATCAGAGAAATATAGTAATACATCGAAAAACTAGTAAAATCACAATAAACATAGTAATTTTCAGAAAGAAATTTTCTCTCAGTAACATCACCAGCTCAGGCTTACCGTATCAGTTCGTAAATGAACAAAACTGTATCAATGTCAAATTTATAAATTAAAAGTGAGATGAATAGAATACATCGAATACAATGTTAAATATTTACTAATTTCGACCATCAACCAAACAGTTATCCTACAGAGAAACACGTAAAATCAGATCGTTATCGCCATGTAATAACAAGTGTGTAGTAAGGCATGCACGCGTCATCATCATAAAACCTGGTCTCGTTATAATTCCTGCTCAATCGTAAAGCATACACGGGTCCACATTCACATCATCATCCGGTATCAGTAATATAAAATAGACATCATGAATGGCCTTTTTTTCTAACCAGAACCTCATTACAAGTTATAAAAATGGCCCCTCAAACGGTAATCCTATAAATTTCAATGTTTGAATTATAATATGGCAGTAAATACATTATGAATATGATCTATAGATAATGTTATTACAGGGCTAATGCCTCATTTGATTATTGTAGTCTTTAATGCTGGCACACAATATATATACAAATTGTCATTATCTTTTTTGAAACTTGCCTGCTACCTGATTATTGAAATAACGGCTTGTTGGAAAATTTTGTAAATTTTATCTTAGTCATTTTTTTCTTTCTTATTTATATTCTCATACAAAATTAATGTATTATTAAATAAATATCAACCTGAAGCCACTTCATGCTTTATTTAGTTGATTTTGTTTACCATATCCCTTAGGTTGTGTAACCTTTAATTTTTTTACTTTAATTCTGAGAGGAATACCTCTTAACGATTTCTATGAGGTTAACAGTCCACATATCATCTCCCGCAACTGGTGTGAGTTGCGAAATCTGAGTGTAGAATCCTCTAACTCGGGTATTCAAGGCACAGAACTCCAATCACTCACTCCTATTGCCCCC
>CABFVX010002934.1:3478-68604 GCA_902151425.1 Timema shepardi | reverse complement strand
CCCCCCCCATTCCCCTTCATCCTGTTATTTGTGTTATTTGGACCTCCAGTTTGTTCCTTATTTTTGTTAAGGAGGGTTCACCTGTATCACAATCTATTTATTTTTTAGCAATATAATATTTTTTTATTTGTACGCGCTAGTAGTATAGCTGACCTTCATGAATTCAGTTTATTCATTTCCTATTCCTACCAATAGATTACTCATATTATTAAAAGTGTAAATCTAGCTAAGGCTAGTTTGAGTAATGTAAGTCTTTGTTAGATTCAGTTCGGCTACTTCAGCTAAAGCTTAGAATTTTTAGATTAGTTGGAAGAATGGCAAAGCTTGTTAAGTTCAATACTTTGTTTCGATATGATTTTCCTATCTTATTTAAACCTGGTTAAAACTGATAAGAAGTATTCTCTAATCCCTTAATATAATGTAATGTATTATATTCAGATTAGGTTTGACAAAGTTCGGATATAGTTGGTTTTGGTTGGTTTAGGATTAAGAAGGCCTCTTACTATATTCACGTTTGGAAAATTTTAATTTCTCAAAGTTTTGGATTTTAATTCTTTTTTCAAACAATTGTTTGGTCATTTTATTTAAATTTTACGTTTAACTTGAACTCCACATGATATACAATCACTATCTGTTTGTACTGGAAATAGAGTGTACTACAAATATCAACAGTTACTTGGATGCTCTCAGATTTTTGTCAAATTACGTCCAAACGAGTTGACGACAAGTCTAAATGGACTTTATACCAACAAGTGCTACAGCGCTATCTGCACTTTAGTTAGCACCCTCCACCACCTGAAAATACAGCAACGACCACCCCTGAAATGTACTTCCCATTCCTGCTGTACTCAATACTGTACCAGTACAGATGCATAAAAAAGCTGAACATATTATTTCCCGAGGCGGCATCTCTTGTGACTCAGACGGAGAAGTGAGTATTCACTATACGCCTCTCCGTGGATCCAATATTGTGGATTTAGTCAACGATCTGGTCAGAGCATGAAGACACAGTGAGCCGTCTGGGTGGCGAGAGTTTCTCACAGCACTTCAAAAAATAAACGTTCCGAAAGAATTTATTGTAAATCCGAAACGTTTGGCACCCATTAGAGATCCGACGCCCGTACTTGAACCACTTACACCGTCACAAAGTCCTAAGAAGAAGAAACTGAAAAGTGTGGACGAAAACAGGTGGCTGCTGTTCCAATTTTAATGGGCCGTTTAGCCGACATCTACTACGACCCTTCTCACCCTGCAGGGTTTGCAGGGGCGGCGTCGCTCATAAAGGCGTCTAAGAAAAATCCGGTCAAAGTACGAGAATGGCTTCGTGCGCAGGATGCTTATACCCTACACAAACCTGTGATAAAAAAAGTTTCCACGCAACAAGTACGTGCTGTCAAGCATTCACTATCTGTGGCAAGCCGATCTCAACGATATGCGAAGTCTCGCCAAATACAACGACGGTACCGTGTACTTGCTCACCGTCATCGACGTGTTTAATAAGATGACCTGGGCGAGGACGTTCCCCTCCAAGAAACGGAGTGTCACTAGGGACGCCTTTCAGGACATTTTCAAACAAAGTGTCCGAAACCTCTAAGTTTACAGACGGACAAGGGGACAGAGTTCACGACGTAGCTAGTCCGGAAATTTTTCAATAAAGAAGACGTGTATTACTACATCACTCATAATCCGGACGTGAAGGCAAGCATCATGGAACGATTCAACAAAACTCTGAAAGGGCGCATGTGGCGCTACTTTACCAAAAATAATACGTATCACTATATGGACGTCCTCCAAGATCTCGTCGACGCTTACAACGGCGCAAAAAATTCCAGTATAGAGATGGCGCCTGCACACGCTTCAAAAACCAATGTGCTTCAATACAGAGATAATATGTACGGCAAGCGGCGCTCAAACTCGAATAGTAAGCCAAAACTACATCCCGGTTGGAAATTACAGCACTATCCATGAATTGATAAAAGCCCTAAACGATGTAGGGGCGTTTAAAGGGGGTCTAGGGGTTGTATTCAAGTACACAAACCCTAACAAAAAAGTAGACGTTGTTTCTTCTTCGCCAAATATACAGCTGGTGACTCTATCTAGTCAATTAAGTTTACAGCTCGTTTTCAACCCTAAGAATAATCTGATCAAAGTCCCAAAGTCACCGTACGCTACCAACATTCTACTAGGTTTGCCCTCGCAAATGTACATCTACACGAATATCATCGATCCTCAACTCGTGGGTGACATTGTGGCGCCGCTTTTACGTATCGTTTGTATCAACAACATAAACTATCTCTACGGCATACATAACACAGTTATCTATGATCCGTTACACTACATGCCCTTACTCAGAAAAATTGAAAGTCTGGAAATCAATATAAGAACAGACACGGGTGATCTTGTACCTTTAAAGTTTGAAAAAGGGTGCGAGAAACTTCATTTTCGACGCTGCTCGACATGAATTGTCCGTACCAAATATGCTACGTCAACCAGGCTGGAACAGAAATACATTCGATCTACCACGGTGTTCGCTATCAACGCGGGCACAATATAGGAAAAAAATTTTCAGCGGGCTTTTCAAGAGTGTAGTACCGTTGCAGAGAAGCGGCGCTAAAGCCATTGGAAAACAGGGACTTCATACGGGTATCGCCGTGCTGACAATTACCCAAACAATGCATCGTGGGATTAGTATCAAACGCCGCTTTCAACGGAGACACCAGCAAGAACACGTTCAACTTCCAAACCTATGGGATGAACCATTTCTCGCTGTACATGGACGGGGAACAAGTGCCGTCGAAACCGTTACAGCCCGGTTTTCCGAACGGCAACTATGTAATGTCCTACCACACACTTTTTTCTTGAATGGGTATCCATTTCATGAACGAAGGTAGCGACATCACACGGGAAGCCTTCACCAAGGGATATCATCTCATGGCTTTCGATCTCACACCTAATCTGTCCGCCCACATGACATCGCATTGGAATTTGACGAGGCATGGTTCTCTGAGCATCAAAGTGAGCTTCACTAGAGCTCTCACCAAAACCGCCAACTGTATCGTGTACGGAGAGTTTGCCAACATCGTCACCATATAAAAGGACAGAAACGTCGTGACCGACTATGGGAGTTATTATAAGCGACTTCCCGACCCCTGTCCCCGACATTTAAATCATGGACGTCATTGTAGATTTCCAGAGCTACATCGATGACAACAAAGAGTTTATCGTCAAGGAACCTAGTGTTTTATCTGTATGTGGTACATTACTTCAACATTGGATGTTAAAATCCCCTTACGGCATCGAGGAACTTTCCACCGACGCCAGCAATCCGACTATATCGTCAACAAACTGCATGGTATTCCCTGGGATAGCGGTGACGTGGTTTACAGCCTGCTCAAATCCCTCATCTTCCGTGCCACATCGCGTGCAGAAAGAGTCTACGTCAAGGGGGCAGAAAAGAAAAAGTTTCTAGCCAAATACACATCTTCGCCTGTCGTAGATCTGTACAACAGAGGTTGTCCGTCTTTGAAAACATTTAAATTGGGCCGCACCATGTGTATGGCACTTAGTTCTAAATGGAATTTCTGTTCAGCCTCCATCGTATGGGCACTTCGAGATTGGATGATTGAAGATGAACACGCACACCATAAGACGTGCGCTGAAAACAAACCCGTGGTTCCATTCTGTACGGTCGAGTGTTTTCCCTGCTGATCAACTACCCACAAGAATAGAGCAACCTGCCGCTTTCGTCATCAACACGGATCCACACACCAAGCCTGGGACGAATTGGGTCACCATATTTATTGACAAGAATGGTGTGGGAGAATACTTTGATAGTTATAGTTTTCCGTCCCGTTTAAAGTCACATCTGGCATTTATACGCAAAAACACTTTCCGCACGTCTCATAACACGATACAACTTCAAAGCATAGCCTCAACCGTTTGCGGTCATTACTATCTCATGTACCTTCTCTATCACGCCCAGAACATTCCAATGAAAACTTTCCTAGCCCTATTCTCGCCCACCAATCATACAGGCAACGATGCTAAGGTGGTGAGATATTACAACACATTTCTCAAGACGCTAGGGTCCTGCCTTTCCTCAAGAGGCAGCGTCCAATCTGCGTGCGCCTTTAAAAGGGGCATCCCGATGATGTTCCGCCAATAATCACGACAGTCGTTGAAGCGAACAAACATCATGGAAGCCCAAGACGTTTTTAAACGCAAAGCAAAGCCGGTGAAGTCGCTCGCCATCACCAGTATTTTTAACACTTTATTTCAGCATTTCAGCTGTACGAAGTCGGCACCAAGCGAGTCATCGTCGGCATGAGCGTCAAGAACAACTTTACGCCCTATGTCCAGCTAGAAAAATGCGGTGGGAACTGTGCGGTGTCTAACCGTACAGAGTGGCAAGAACTGGGCAGCTACAAGTCGGTCATATTAAAGTTTTTCAACACGCATCCTCCTCAGAAGATGTCTGACTAACCGTGAAACCTCTTTGAGACACACGTACGGTGACCGAATGGTCGTCATCAGCGAGAAACAAGACGCCTGACTCAATTGAGTCACCTATCTAGCACCTAGCTGGGCGCGTCTTTGTGATTTGTGGGACCTCATCAACATCGCCATCGACCGACAGGATATGTGGTCAACACCCGTCGCACGGTATTTTAACGATTTGATCGACACACTCGTCGTGGATGTGTGCGACACGCTAACAGAATCGGCGGATGCAATCGATCTCGAACAGCCTACGATGGAAACGCATATCAAAAACCTGGATTTTATCAGTGCTACCTACTATACACGTTAAGTCATCGGTTTGGACCATTACATGTTGGATTGTAAACTAAAGACAATTTTACAAACACATCTAAGAGACACTGTAGAAAAACGTATGAACCAATATATATGCGCCATTCCTGTAAAAGTGTATGATAGATATTATGTATGTCTGTGAAACCTTTAATGTATAATAAATATATTTTTTAGATCGTATTTTATTCACGCAAAACTTGTTTGCCCATTATGAGTCTCGACTTGTTGAACCGTCAAAGATGACCTCTCACAATATATTCTTGTCTCAACTTGTCTTGTCGAACCACCCCAGATATTAGTCATCAAGGAAAACCCAATGCGACATTATTCATGGTCGTGATCTATTCCTGGGGAGGGAGATGAGCGGGAATAACGGTAAATCAACCAGATGTGGACATCACAATACACACTCTCCCTCACGGAAAATAGCCTAGGGGCTGTGACAGGTGGTCCTCACAGGATGTGGGTGTGGGAATAACGATAAATTAACATGATGTAGAAAATAGGTTAATTGACATGGATGTAGGTGGGGGAATCAACCGGGTGTGGAAAGTAGGTTTATTGACATCACAATACACTTCTCACGGAAAATAACCTCGGGGTAGGGGGATGAGGGTGGGGAAATAACGGCAAATCAACCGGATGTGGTAAGTAGGTTAATTGATAGCCTCGGGGATGTTCCGAGGGGTCCAGAGAGGTAGTTATGTGTAATCACGATTCACTTAACTTAACAGTTAGAGCCTGCATTCTAGAGTGCCTATGTATTTTGTTCCGTGATTTGTTTTATTTGTAAGGTGATGATCTGTGAATTTTTACTGTTTTCTATCGACATAACAAATATTTATCATTACATTGTTTTTATAAATTTAGCTTTCCTATTTTAGTGTAATTAATTTGTTTCAGTGTCTGATCACTAGAACTGAAGATAAAAACCAACAAGTGAAGCCAAAACCAACAAATGCATTACTAAATAGCTCTGCAGACGTCACTATCATAATGATTGACTTGCTGGATCTTGTGATACCTTTCATGTAACATTCACTTAGCGTTAAAGACTTCTATTAAGTTAAGTGAACTGCAAGTGAACGTTGAATTAACTGCATCGTGATCGCTTACATTTAAAAACATGAGGAGAATCATTATGTTAAACTACGTTAAGTTAAATTTAAGTTGCTCGTGATCCCGGAATGACGCCCTTCCCGTTTATAAGGACTAGGGATGGGTTGGGAAATCACAACCTGCTCCTTTGTCACTGCTCCTCTGACGTCACATTCACAACCTGTTCCTGACAGATGAAAGGAGCTGTTCCTTTTTGTCACGGCTCCATCGATCAAATACACGCTGTGACAGGTCCGGAGTAAACTTGTTCCCCGTCTCTCTGTCACAGGCAGCGCTGGAACAGGTCCAAAGTAACCTTGCTCCTCGTCTCTGGCACAGACAGCGCTGTAATAGGTCCGGAGCAAACTTGTTCCTTTATGCTCCGGAGATATTTTGGAGCAGCCGTACAGTAGAAAGGAAGTGAGTGCTTTGTGTTCTTATCAGAGCGCTGATATCAGGTCCGTCGCAACCTTATTTATTGGTCGCATTTCCCCCACCTATTTATACACAGCTAACCCTACTTTGACGTACAACCAATAGGATTGAAGGGGCGTATATATACAATTACATCGCATGTCCATTACATCGCGTTTTTGAACCAATACATTGCAGGCCCATCACGTCGCATTTCTCCACCTCTCTACACACAGCTAACCATATTGACCAACACGATCCCAACAAGTTGTGTTTCAATATAAACGCACACCCAACTTGTTGGGGATGTTGGCCAACATGTTGGTGTTGGGTGAGCTGGTCAAAGCCAACAAGTTGTGTTGGGTTGTGTTGGATCATTTGTTAAAGATAATAAACGACCAACCCAATATGTTGGCTGAGTTGGGAGGTTCTGCGCATGCACTATCGAGTTGAATGGATGTTTAACCTAATCAACTTTGCCAACAAGGGAAGTCAGACACATAATCCTTTCAACCAAACCTACCTTCATAGTGAGAGCGAAAACTCTTTTATTATGTAACAAGTTTGATCCAACATGTTGGAAGACAAGACATGTGGAAGAGTAAGCTTTGTTTATTCTAGCCAACTTGTTAGACCAACATCCTGGTTCCTCTACCTTTTTTTAATCAGTCTACACATTTCTAGCCATGTATAGTTACGTATTACTTGCCGTTTCTTCATTTATTGTGGTGAGAGGAAGTGTATTCTTGCAGAAGAACCAAAACTTAAGAAACGGTAGGGCGTTCCAAGTTTTTTTTGCTAGACGTCGAATTGAAAGTGTGTATATGGTAATAATGAGCTACCTACATTTGTAAAGTGGAGTTGATAGCTTTGTACACATGAATCATCACAAAGAACCATATACTTTTGATATAAATCAATTAAAAATCTAGTAGCCGAAGCTTTTAGTATTTATTCTTTTTAGTGAGGAATTCTCCATCAATTCTGAAAATTGAAGAATGACACCTGAACATGGATCCCGGGTTCGATTCCCGTGTCAAGGTTTATTTTATTTTTATTTTCAGAATTTAAATCAATTAGTTTAACTGTATTAGCCTTGTTCCATTAGATGATCACAAAATTATGCTAGCCCCGATTTTAAAAGTTAAACTAATCTGAAAATAAAACATATGGTTCACCAAGGTTAGACACTCATTCAACTCTATAGCGCATGCGCAGAACCTCCCAACTCAGCCAACATGTTGGGTTGGTCGTTTATTATCTCTATCAAATGATCCAACCCAACCCAAATTGTTGGCTCTGACCAGCTCGTCCAACACCAACATGTTGGCCAACATCCCCAACAAGTTGGGAGTGCGTTTATATTGTAACACAACTTGTTGGGATCGTGTTGGTCAATATGGTTAACTGTGTGTAGAGAGGTGGAGAAATGCGACGTGTTGGACCTGCAATGTATTTGTTCAAAAATGCGATGTAATTGTATATATACGCCCCTTCAATCCTATTGGTTGTACGTCAAAGTAGGGTTAGCTGTGTATAGATAGGTGGGGGAAATGCGACGTGATGGACCTGCAATGTATTTGTTCTTAAAACGCGATGTAATGGACATGCGATGTAATGGACTTGCGATGTAATTGTATATATACGCCCCTTCAATCCTATTGGTTGTACGTCAAAGTAGGGTTAGCTGTGTATAGATAGGTGGGGGAAATGCGACGCGATGGACCTGCAATGTATTTGTTCTTAAAACGCGATGTAATGGACATGCGATTTAATGGACTTGCGATGTAATGGTATACACCCTGTGGGGAATGCTAGGCCTCCACCGTGGTTTGGATTCCACGTTAAACTGTAGGTCCTCCATTTCATCTCACAATCACCCTACCATTACACATTAGCGTAAGTGCGTATAAACCGAACGGGTAGTAAGACGCGGTGCTAATAATAACAATTGTGTATATACGCCCTTTCAATCCTATTGGTTGTACGTTAGAGTGGGGTTAGCTGGGTATAGAGAGGTGGGGAAAATGCGACGTAATGGACATGCGATGTAATGGGCTTGCGATGTAATTGTATATATACGCCCCTTCAATCCTATTGGTTGTACGTCAAAGTAGGGTTAGCTGTGTATAGATAGGTGGGGGAAATGCGACGCGATGGACCTGCAATGTATTTGTTCTTAAAACGCGATGTAATGGACATGCGATTTAATGGACTTGCGATGTAATGGTATACACCCTGTGGGGAATGCTAGGCCTCCACCGTGGTTTGGATTCCACGTTAAACTGTAGGTCCTCCATTTCATCTCACAATCACCCTACCATTACACATTAGCGTAAGTGCGTATAAACCGAACGGGTAGTAAGACGCGGTGCTAATAATAACAATTGTGTATATACGCCCTTTCAATCCTATTGGTTGTACGTTAGAGTGGGGTTAGCTGGGTATAGAGAGGTGGGGAAAATGCGACGTAATGGACATGCGATGTAATGGGCTTGCGATGTAATTGTATATATACGCCCCTTCAATCCTATTGGCTGTACGTCAGAGTAGGGTTAGCTGTGTATAGATAGGTGGGGGAAATGCGACGCGATGGACCTGCAATGTATTTGTTCTTAAAACGCGATGTAATGGACATGCGATGTAATGGTGCCCACCCCATTACAATCTATCTAATTCCGAAAATATGAAATTACTATTGTTCTTCATGCAAAATACTACGCCATTTTATATAAGGATTACCTGAATAAATTTAGATAACGTCAAACTACTTCTTCACAAGTTTGGTTTCCAGTACAGAATGATCAGTGATGTTCTCCTTTGACAGAATTTCCCTTCTCCTAAATCGGGACTTCCCCAGCCAGAACAAAGGATGATTACATCAGTATATAAAATTTTAAAAGCGGATTACTGAAAAAGTTAGGACCATGAACTAAACAGAGCGCTAGTGGGGTGTTAATACCAAATAGAATGATAGAAAGAGTATTTGTATTAAATAAAACAAAATGGCTGGATAAAAAGATAAAAAATTATATAGAAAACAAAAAAAAATATTTAAATTTAGAAAGTGTATTAAATATAAAAATAATGATCATTACAGTATGTCCCACAGTAAGATTTGATCGCATTGACCAATTTAATACAAATTTGGTACAGTTTTTGTTCTTTGTACCACTACACAGATCACATTCGTTGGGGAAGAAATTCTAGTGAAAGGCTGATGATAAATCAACACTTTATATGTATAAAAACACGGCTCATAGCAGTATTAATTATTGAATGTATTTACCTTTTATGACTTTTACTGTTTCCTTATATTCTTATGGGCTGAAAATCAGTGCATAGGTGCAAACTACTTCAATAACATTTAAAAAAAAATCCATAATCATCATTATGAACAGCTTCAAACCAATGGCCGGGTCTGTTTGGAATGTAAGCCTCTCCAACGTATCCTTTCTCCCCATCACTTCTCCTCCTTTACATCAACCCAGTCTTCTCTCCTCATCACTTCTACGTACTCCCTTCCACCACCTGCCTCATAGTCTTCCTCTTGGTCTCCTATCCTTCACTTAAACATCCAGCATCTTCTTTGGTATATTTTCCTCCTACATTCCTTTCATACAGTACCACCTTAATCGTGCCTTCTTAACTCTATCCTGCACTGGCTCCTCCTTAACTATTTTTCTTACCCTTTCAGTTCTTATCTTATCCATTTTTGTCACTCTTATAGTAAGTACTTTTTCGAAATTTTATTTCACAGGCTTGAATTATGAGTTTATCCTGCTCCTTCATTACTCACGTTTCCTATGCGTATGTCAATATTAGTAAATTGTACGTCCTGTAGATCACTCCTTTATAATTCCTAGTGACATCTCGGTTTCAAATTATAATTCTCACACTTCTGAAAAAAAAAATCTACTTGCCTCCCTCTCTCACTGATTTCTTTTCTATTTATTCCATTTTCCTCTATCACACACCCCAGTTATTTAAAGCTTTCCACTATCTTCAACTCTTCCCTCCCTATAGTCACACCAGTAATGCACCTGTCTCTTTCCTTGTCGTAATCAGATTATCTTTATCTTCCTTAATTTAAATCTCATTCCACACCACTCCACCACTTCATCACATGCATTCATTTGCTCCTGAACTTCTTTATCCTCACTAGCCCATAGCATCAGGTCTTCAACAAACACCATTACTTTCATACTTCCCTCCCCAATCCTTTCTACCACTTAATTAATTATTTCGTCTATCACTACAATGATAAATGGTGGTGAGAGTGCAGTTCCTTGCTTCAGGCCGTTTCTCAGGTCAAACCACTCTCTTATACCCCCTCCCACTTTCATACAGCTCACACTCACTTTGTACATATTTCTAACTCTCCTATCATCTTGTCACGCCTTCCTTTCTTCTTCATTGCTTCTCATACTCAACATCTGCACACACTGTCATAGGCTTTTTAACATCCAGAAAGGCCATCAGCAAGTCTTTCCCATACTCACAGTGTCTATTTTCCAGCTGTTTAACCAAACATATTATACCTGCTGTAGACTTTTCTGGACTGAAGCCATCCTGTTCCTCCCTCAATTTTCCTTCTACTGTTCCCCTAATTCTTTTCTAGTCTCCCACAAGGCCAACACTTCGTCAAAGTCAGAGGAGATGGGCAATGGCATGAAGCAGGAGATTGCCTTCGGGGAGAAGTACAGTGGGGACTATGTATGCCCCATGACCACTAAGGTAGTTATGAAGACTTGTCAGGATCCCTGAAAAGTGACGGCTAATGGGGCTCTGGTGAAGAAGCTATGCTATGCTTAGCAAGCCAGTAGTGGTTATACAACTTGCTTTAAAAAATGGGTAAAGAAATTTAAAAAAATCGTGGGGTCGGGGGTGGCCCAGCAGATAGCTGGGGACCCTGCAAACGAATTTTTCCCAGGGCATCCCTGCTTGCCAGTATAAATATTGTTAGAGATTTATGTGAAGTATTTTCAGAAGCAGATGCTACCACCGTCCTAGATCAACCAGTAACCGCTCTCCGCCATAAGCGGTAACTTGTCTAAAAGTTGGGGTAAAAAAGTCACTATAATTCGTGTTTTTGATGCATACAGGAATTTCTAAAGTTGTCTCTTTTGACCGGAAGTCGTATTGTACTTGGTCGTTATTGACGGCAAGTTCTGGGTTCAAATCATAACGGTATACATTGGTGATAGTTCTTTCCAACCTCTCTCCACGCTAATGTGGGAATATTTAATAGATTATATAGAGGTACCCTCCTAATCCCCACACATTAGAATACGTTATAGTTAATCACCCTTGTGTGGAACGAAATTTTAGTAATAATAGTTCATTTTGACAGCTATAAGATAGTGAGCTTTTATCTTTGTTTATAGTAATAATAATTTATATTTTATGTTTATTTGTTAATTGCTCTACGAGGTCATTTCAATTGGCAAGCAGACCATAGTCAATTAAAATGATAAATTAATGGAAGTTTGCACTAAAATATCAGATTGGAGTTTTCTATATATCATATGGGAGAACAATATTTATATTAAGTCCACGACAATAATTAATTATTGTCTCCTCGGTGCCAAAGCAGAGGTTAAAAATCATTGCTATGGTTTTAGCAAACCTCAACTCACAGGGTCTATTTAAACTTTAAAAAGGACCAATGGGCTACAGAGAAGCCTACGGACCAAGGCCATGAAGACCGTAGCTCATCAATTTACCACTGTGTGGAAAATAAAACAAACTGTAATGTTGGGAATTTAAACTAGGACCTTTATAAAATTAGACGAGCGCGCTAACGATGTAGTTATGATGCTAAAGGATTATCACAGTTTTTAAGTTTTGCAATACAATAATTTACAATTTCAATATCAATGTTACAATGTAATTTATAAGCTAACAATGAAATTATCTGATCTCTTTAAGCAAAGCTCTAGGTGGAGATCTTACAAATTTGATTTAGCAATTTTATTTAATGGTGGACGGTGATAGTACATTAAAATAGTTACAATACAAGACTATGATATTTGGGAACATTTTATTGTAAGAGAGGTTAATAAAGAAACAGGCAATGTGTATTTATTATAATAACAGAGCGTACGTAATATATAAATCATTTCAATAATGTTATACTGATTAATTTTATAGTAATTTGTTAATTTATAGCGTATTGCTTTAAAAGTCAAGTTATAAACAAAATTCCAAATGTATTTGCCTTCCACTCGTCTGACTAGCCCAATCCGAACTAATGTACTCTAATAAAGTTGGCAAGTCACCCACTTTGTCCTCTTTCCGCCCGCATCTACGCGGCTCTCTGCACATGTGTTCGGGATGTGTGACGGGTTAAAATTAATGTTCAAAATATTAAAGTAGTAAGATGCAAAATAAACGCGCGACCTCTTGCGTGTCCCTGCCATAGAGAACAGTTAAATCCGGAACGCAGAAACCAGAGGAAGTCTCCCAAGTGTAGGTCGGATCAATAATGCGGGGTAGTCTGGGAACTGCCACCGGCGTGATCGTATGGACTTCTTGGACGCGGGATATAATGTCTAGTAGTGAATTGCTAACAGTGATTGTAGCAATGTTAGTTGTTAATCTCACGTGGGCTGTCGGCCTCAACGCAGGTAAATTAGATTTGTTTACAAAGTTCGGGCGTTAGCGTAATGAACAAGCTATGATCATTGTGGTGGGGGGAGGGGTGAATGAATGAATGAATAACCAGTGTAGGGTAATTATAGTACAATCCAATCATAAGACAGAGGAAATAAATTATTACTATTTGTATAATCTTAGGAGTTGGCCTGTGTCAGAATATATCAAACAGAACATTTCCAATCTAAGCAATGTAATTAATATTTTGGTCCTTCGTTTCCAATTGTCTTGTTGAATTTTTAAATTTTTTAGTTGAACACAATTCTAATTAAACTTAAAATGGTTTAATTTTGTCTAATGAAAATATGATGATTAGTTTCTTCATACTCCAAATTTGATTAATTAACTATAAATGAAATATTCCTTCAGTGTATGGAATTCAAAATTGTTTAAAACGCCCAAATTGTTAACAACCAACAACACTTATGCGTAGGTATAATTGCCTCGTCTCCTTCCGCAGAAAATATCCATTAACAACTTAAGATTATAAAATATATTTTGTTGTTGGGAGAGAGGTATATCGTTTATGGACTTAGGGGATAGGGACTTAGATCTATATAGAATTATATATAAAACATTATAAATATAATAAGAGATAATTATGTTTAGTAATATTGAGTCAAAAATATAAAATATTCAAACAAATAACTAGTTTTTTGATGAATATTTTAGCTATTGAAAGTGTGTTCACCCTGTTTGTCAGCAACCAGTAAAACTTGAATGAAAGTCGGGTTGTAGGGTCTGGTGAATGGTTCCATAGTAATAGATTGGAATATTAATGTGATAGTTCTAATGCACAATTTAACATTAATAGATATATTGTATAAACTTGTGAGACTTACAACCGATATAGACATATTTTGACATCTATTTACTATAGCTCATTACATTTCAGTTTGGACTCACACTTAACACAGGTAATATTTATCATCAATTTGCAGTATTTTAACTTAAAATAACATATTTCAAGGTGATTTTTTTTACCGGCATCTGTGGTCACATGTGGTCTAGCACGTTATTCTCGCATCAAACTGGATTACAGATCAGGGTTCAAATCCCGGTCAAGTATACTTGGGAGTGGGGTGGGTTTCCTATCTATATGGTTTCCTCACTTTCCCTCCTTGCAAATGTGGATATATTTTCTCTAAATTCTACCTTCCTTATCTTATAAAAGTTAATTTGTATGCGTATAGCCCGAATGAGCTGTGGTACGAGAGTTGGGGTGGAAGTAGTGTGAGCGGGAAAGTGCATTTTAAGGAATCACGGGTCAGCATTTCTCTGGAATGAGATTGGAAAATCGCAAGGTGGTAAAACCATTTTTACTGCAATAGGCCAGGAAAGTACCCCACTCTCCTGATTCAGTTAGGCATGATAATTGTATAATATAAGTGGTATTAAGCATCTTACAAATAAACACCAATAAAAAAATGTTCTGATGTAATGAGCTGTATTATGTTGGTAGGCGTGGTGAACTGCCAGGACACGATGGAGTGTGCGAACATGGACCTGCCAGGGTACACCTGTAAAAACGCCCGTTGTGTGTGTGACCGAGAGAGAGACACAGGAATCTTCTCCTGCAGTGGTAAGGACAAATTATTGCTTGTATTAATTTGATTTTAAACATGCTCAAGATTTTGTATTAGTCTTAAATTTTGAAATACTCAAGTACACCAAATTTTGCTATTAGTTAAGAATTTTTTCATTACATAAATGGAAAATTTTGTGAGACTTATCCTAATGATTTAGATCAGCATACTTTTGAATTGAATTGTACCAATAAATAAATAATCATAGATCATACAAGAAAATCTATGCAAAACTTGATTGACAGAACAGTCTGGTTAGATAAATATTCTCTGTACTTAGTAATCTCATTTTTTAAAGTGATTTTGAAATATTTAATAAAATTTAAGTGAAATGTGTTTTTATTTTGTCCATTTATAAATCCAGCCAACTGAAATATTTTTTTTAAAAAAAACCTCTTAGTTTGATGTCTCTTTTCGACAGTAAGTTAAGAGTGTTGCGGTGTTATGATTCCAGCAGAAGCATATAGAGAGAAGTGTCGCACGGACTATGATTGTTTCATAAAGGACGCCAATTTGGAGTGTGCCACCATAACTAACACTTGCCGCTGCAGGCGAGGTCTTAACTGGGATGTAGTCTTCAAGAAGTGTTATCGAGACGAAGACTCATACGGTAAATGCAACTCACACTCCTTTAACACAGGAACAAAAATAATAGCTCAGCCTTGTTGTTAGACGAGAGAGCACTTGTCTAGGGGTCACTGAGTGGTATTGACAAATATACGGGTTACTATGTAGATTCATCCTACTACCCAATTTGTAAAACCCACAGCAGTAGGGATAAAATTATCAAGCTTATCCAGTCTGGTTTGCCAGTGATGGGGGAGATCATGGTTTGAACAAGCACTGAACCATTCTGGTCCGTCTCATATTCATAGCTACTTATGCTAAAAGTGGTCCTGAATACAAGACGAACCGGGATGGTTCAGTTGTTGAGTTTTCTGGGTTAAACCAGAGGTCCCGGGTTTAATTCCAGTGTCTAGGTGTCTAAATGATTTAAATAGTTGAAAAATGACACCTGGACAAAGGCATCAAAGCCGGGACTTTAAGCTTAGCACGCCAATGCTTTGCCACTGAGCTATCCAGGATTCGTCACGTGCTCAGGATCATTCTTCACTCGTACTTGGCAGTATACCAGCTTCCCTGATGACTGTGGTATCTGATAGATCACAATACTATTGGTATCTCATATGTATCTGACTGCCACACGTCCATCATAGACTCAGTTTTAAACTATGAGTGAAGAATGACTCTGAGGGCGAGACAAATCGTTTGTAACTCAGTGATAAAGCATTGGGTTGCTAAGCCAAAGGTCCTGGGTTTGATTCTTGTGTCCATGTGTCATTTTTCAACTATTTAAATTAATAGAAATTTGGTCCCATATATACGAACAGGACAGTGCTGTAATTACAATTTGATTTGCAGCCTTTGTGTTGTTATTCACTAGTTGTAAATGTCTGTTAGCTAGTAGGCCTCCTACTGTATTACTGTATATATTTATTTAGTGTATTTCCTAGAATTTTATCCTGTTATATAACATTAGCTAAACCAATGAAGAAAATTTGATTTTTTTTAAAAATATTTATGAATTGTATTTCTACTTTTTTGTTTTTGTTTCAAGCAGAGGATAAATTTAATCCAGTGAAGGATCTGATAATTCCTGGTATAATTGTGATGACAATTGGGGCCATGGTCTACCTGGGTATAAAGCTATTTTGCAACTGGTAAGTTAAAGCTTTGTGTTTTTTAATAACAGTATTTGTGTCACTTAATCATCACATATGGCTCAGCACAAGATTTTTTACACCCCATGGGAAAAGGCTATATATAAAGGCAGTAGAAGAGGATATAAATTTATCAAGGAAAAGCTAACCTTATTACATCCAAATGCGAATGAACCCTGGATTCATTATAACACACTATACATGAGTCTTTATTATCATTTTAATTTTATATTTTGATGAATTTTACTTGACTTATGCTGAGATTATGATCAAATTAACATTTACATAAAAGTAAAAGTTCTCATTCTAGAACCAAAGACCATTGGTAATAAAATAAAATATGTGTTTGAGCTGGCTTTTATGATAGTCATATTGTGACCAAAAGCTTAAGTTAGGTTGACATGGTCAGAGTACTCAGACCAAGCACATTCGGACCAATTTTAACATTTCTGATTGTAGTAAAATGGAGGATCTTGTGCTTGAAGGAATTGGGGAATCCTTATTATTTTTATACTCTTTCAACCATACATTCCACAAAACTTCCTCAATCTCACAGAGCTTAACAAATTTAACTGTTTCGCTCCACTTTATTGATCTTTTTAAGTGTGCCTACAGTTTCCATAACATTTGAAATGTTACTCGGTCCAAGTAAGTTAGAAAAGTTGGTCACCAGTCGAGTATACTCTGGTTGGATGACGCCATCAGAGTGCTGTCAGATTGGGTTATGCACGATACAAGTGGATGTGCATGCAGCTTCCGAGTGAGCTTGGTATGAGCATACTCTGAACGTATCACCATAGCTTTAGCATAAAAGTTGTCTAGGTGCTTGTAGCATGATTGGCTGGTAAGAACAATCATGTAATACATTTACTTAATGTCACAGGAAAGTTCTCACCTAGACAAATTTTATGAAANAAAAGAAGAAGAAGGAAAAGCAATGAAAGATTATGTTGCTACTTAATAAAATAGTAATTTAATTTTGCACATGTAAAATACATTTTAAAATGCTTCATTGAACTTAATTTATTTTGATATTCATTTTAATACAATTGTAGAAGTTCATAAAAACACATTTCAGTAGTTTTGGTGTGTCTACTTATTTTATAAAGGTAATTTGTCCACGTCTTGCAGACACCAAAACATCGTGACCCTTTCTTACTCTTTGTTTGTAACTCCAGTAAGTTTCTATTGAAAGTACTGTACTTGAAGCGTAATCACCCCTACTATAGTTCCATTTCAGTAGGAATTAATTTTCAAACAGTTTAAAATCATTGTATGTGTTTTGCTTGACTTATGTTATGTGAATCCTGAATAGACACTAATCGTATGGACTGCATACAAATTGAGCTATAAGTGTAATGTATCGAAACTCATTAGGAGCGTGTGTGAAAAGTGCAATGCAGCTTCCTATAAGAGGAAACCAAAAAATACAAAAGGAAGAAAAAGGAAATTGATAAAGAATGTTAAGACACTTAGATAGGATCATTTAAAAGGAATAAATAACACAAAGAACAAACACTGAAACTGGACAATGTATGTGACTAAATAACTATACATTTCTTTAAGGGAAAACTCTTACCCTTTTGAGGTATTTTGTTATATTTGTAAGAAGGCACAGGAAAGGTAGGTAGAAACATATGAATATATATCCACCTATCCTGTACCTTCTTTCAAATATAAATAAATACCTCAAACTACACCCCTCATGACTCCACTTCTACTTTTTTCTCTGTTCAGTGTTCGTTTATCAATAATATTATTTCCTTCTCCAAAAACTCCTTAGATCTTATAATTTTCAAAGGCATGACCTAAAATGCCTCACATAAGCTTGTTATTTTCTCGTCATCATCACCAATGGATGTTTCTGCCTTTGCAGGTTGTTCATTTCTGACATAATTAAATTTTTTGTAGATAGATTTCTCACAGTGAAATTTTAACAAGTAGCTTAAATACCATGAAGTTGAAATGAAAGAAATACTGTACACTGTCCTATAACCCAGTGTTCTAATCTTATATTTATTTCTCGTTTGTGAAAGTGGAAAACTGTGGAGACGTAGAAGGCGGAGACCAGACTTGACTCGAGAGTTAGAAGAGCCTCCACATCAAGCTACCTGGGTAGCATCTTACAGAGGTCAGTGCATATCTACAATTCAAAGAATTAGCCAACACCAACATATGTTAGCCTAGTTTCCAAAAAGTAATTAAAAGAAATTTCTCATTTTAATGTTGCCAGTTAGTTTGACAAAGATAGATCTATTTTCTTATACATTAGGCATTTATTTATATTTGGCTGGATATAGTTTTGATATAAACATATTATTTGTTTGTGTACTTTTGTGCTAATAATGACTGCCAGAAAATTACCCTTCGCACCTAAGGAAGTAGCATAAGGAGAATATTAGAAAAATGCATTAGCATTAGCCTGACGTGGTAACAACCAACCAGACCGTGTAAAATTATATTATCAGCCAGTTGGGACCAAATCTAGGTCTTCAGGGCTAGAGACAGATACATTAATTGTAAAGACGCCCTTGATAGTTTTAAAAACATTAATCATTATTACAAAATAGGCCTGCTTTACCTAATATATTGTAGATAAACAAAGGAAAATGGTGCCAAAAGGCATATATATTAAACTAAACATTGAAAAGAGGATAGAAAGGCAAAGTTTACACACTTACCAGAAAACTATAGGCCTCAAATTTTACAAATAATAAACAACAAAACTCACAATTATGAAATTTTCAGGGTACTTCAATCGCCTTGTTCAGCAGAAGAAAGTAAAAAACAAACTGGACTATGGCAGATGATCTACCTTTGTCATGCTGCCAAATAGTCCAGTCTGTGTTTTACTCTCTTATACTGAAGAAGAGGACTAATTTACCCTGACAATTTCATAATGATGTTTTTTTTTGTGTGTTTTTAATTGTAAACTTTGAGGCCTACAGTTTTCTGGTAAGCATATAGTAGCTAATTTATTTAATTGTATTTGGTGTCAAGAATATTTAATGTTTTCTCAAGACTTTGTCCGAGCACTTTATTCCTCCCAGAGTCAAGATTTCAGGGCAATATGATTTCTTATGTTGCAGTGTTCAGCTCCATGAATGGTGTGGAGACTCGCTCGTCCCCTGTGCTCTCCCCTAGTTCCTCTTTCCCTCTCCACCCCACCCCTTGCATGGGGCTCTTCCTGCCGAGCAGCTCCCTCGCCACAGCCTCTCCCCCGTCCTATGAGGAGGCCCTCAAACACAAAGTCATCATGAGCAGCTACCCCAGCGGAGCCACCGTGATGCTTCCACCTGCCGTCAACAATGCTACAGTGGTGTTGACTCCAAACCAGGGAGGTAATGTCACCATTACTCCCAACAACAATAACAACAACTGAGAGTGATACATTGCTCCTATTACAACACGTATCAGACTGTTGCGTCGAGACTACTACAATACTCCTATCTCAACAACCATCGGACTGTTGTGTCAAGGGGACCAAGTTGTTATACTCTAATGAGACGTACAGTCGGGGTTGGATTTACCAGTAAACTGAGTAGGCTCCAGTCTAAGGCAGCAAGTTTTATGAAGCAACAGATTTTGGTGTATTGTAAATGGACGTGCGCGCCTAAAGTTTCTTATACACCTTCATAAAAATGTAAAATGAGCCTGAAATTGTTAGAGTTGCTTCAATAACACGATCTACAACCCATGTACCCTAATGTTGACATTAGTCTTTGTATAAGTGTTTGTACTCCGTTAACAAACTGTACAGAATGCAGTTTTGCTTGGTTGCGTCAAGTCAAAAAATTATTTACGATCAAATATGAATGAGGATAGATTAAATGCTATTGTTGTATTAAGCATTGAGTTGGACTAGTTGAAATCTTTAGACAATTATGATCTTATTCATACAGTCACTAGTCAAAAATCTATACGTGTGATTTTATAAGTATTTATTATGTGCATGTGTAATTCTGTCAGTATTATTCTATAGTAAAAACTGTATGAATACTGTCGAAACAGTAAACAAATTAAAAATATTATTAAGTTACTCTACACATTTCAATGGGGGAAAAAAAATCCTGCTTTGTTATTAGGTTCAGTCGAAACCAAGGGGCAAATTATATTGAGCCTAGGGTGGCTGAAGATCCTGGCTAAGTACACCCCTGTGTACAGTTTACATTTTAAACTTTTAAACTAGAGAGACAAAATGCCTTCAACCGAAATGTTTAAAATAACATGAAAGTGTAACCTTTAAGAAAAAAGTTGGTGGTCTTGGTAAGGCGACCACTTTTGTCAAATCATTTTAAGATCTAATGAATAAGAAACTTTTTAGTAATCAAGTGGTTAAGTTACTCCAACAAAACCTAATAATAAAACAGATAAATGAGGTATTTCACTTAAGATTTAGAACTTTAGTATGTATTTATATCATGACACGATTGTTATTCATACCATTTATAATTAATAAAATGTGATAAATTTCTGCACGGTATATTTGGAGGTGTGAGAAGAGTTACAAATTCAAGAAAAGGCCAAGTTGAAAAATCGCACCACTATTTTAGGTCTAACACTTTTTTTTTGCATACACTCATTGCTGATATTCTTGAATTATTTTTTTTACATAATGGAATTTTTTAAATGTGTTTTCGCTTTAAAATGTATGTTATAGGCATTTAAAAAATTCCCTACAGTGTATATAATTAGCCTAGTATACAACGAAAGACAAGGCTATATTTGCAACAAAAACGCCATGCCCAGGATTCCAGAACATATAGCTACGTTATTTATATTGGTGATACAGTCACTCACTTTCGAGACCAGTTTATTGTCATTAGGAAATAATTGTGCAGTATGTAACCCTAAACTATAACGAGTTTTTTTTGTGGGAGCACACTTGCAAATATGCTCCTGGTTTGGCCCACAAATTGTGTACTTGGCTTGTCTCGTCTCTAAGGAGTTCTAGTTCAAGCTAGATCGAGCATTGTTTTACATTCTCCATTCGGGTGAACAATGAATTAAATACCTACATTCAGATTTCTTTTCTTAACCTTTTTTTCATTGAATTAAGCAGTCAATAAAGTTTAAAAATAGTATATTAAAAAAATATTTATACTAGAGTTGGGTCAAATCCACTATTTTACAAATTCAAATCTGAATTTCCAATGCATCTTCGAATTCTGAATCATGGGAAAAAAATTATTAACATACGAGGAGATATAAATATAATAGAATATAAAATACAAATAGTGTCAAAATGTTAATGTTCTTTCTTATAATCCATTCATTATAACAGTCATACATTCAGTTTACTGTTAAATTACTGGTCTGGGGCCTGGGGAACAAACATTCAAATTGGCCCAAGAGAGAGAGAGAAAGTGGAAGCAAGCAGTAACCTGCTATAGTGACTCATTCTTATCCCCCTTCATTGCAAGGAACGCCTAATACAATGCTACCAATGTAAAGTTTGAGAATATGCTAGCAATGAACTTTTAAACAAAACTGATGTGATGGAAGTCTGACTCCTTAGCTCAGTCTCCAGAGTGTCTGCCAACTGAGTTAAGGTTTCCCGGGTTTAATTCCCGGCATGGTCGAAAATTTATAATTGATTAAAATATGGGTTTACCCTTTCACATTGATAAATTAATGGCCAGGGATTGGATGTTGTGCTTGTCCTAGTCTTAAGATAGATTATAAGGCATATGAAGCCATGACAGGCCTAGCAAGCTGATAGGGGTAAAATATATGGCTTGAATAAAACAAATTGACCCAGGCCATAAGCAAGAGTAATGAATGAAAAAAGAAAATGTAATGTAAGGGGTGAACTGGTCCTTTAGCCCTTAAAGCTGGTATTTAAAAAATAAGGGCATGCTATAAAGGACAAGTAAATAAAGTGTGAACTTTGGAAACTTTGCATTATTTTGGGGAAATTAGCAAAATTAAGCTTTGCTAATGGCACGAAATCGCCCTTTGGGCTTGGTAACGTTGGTTGGGTATTTCCGATACTTGCAGTTTGTCAGACCTTCCAATGAACAGTGAAGAGAAAATGTTTATTAGTTTACTACTCCATAGTTAAGTAGCAAAAATATTTAAATTAGTCTTGTTTGTCCACCGTAACAAGGGATCGTGTGATTAATTACCGTAATCAAATTGTTTTAGGTGGAATATAAATAATTGGCGACATAAACATAGTTTCAACGCATTCAAATTGAATTATATTTTATTGGATTTGGTAAAGGGTGACCTGTTATTAACTATTCAAATTGTGTGTTAATTTCAAAACCATTAAAATGCAGAATAAAAGAGGAAGGTCATATGTTTCAGAAAAAATGGGAGTTGGAATATTTTGTTCATAAAATAAGTAAAAACATTATTTGTCTTGCAAGCACTGATATTTTATAAATTGAAAATAAATAAATAATAAGGTACCAGGCCCTAGGGTGACATTTTTTTATTTAGCCATTCCAGTATTTGTTTGTTTTTAAAGTAGTCCTATGATCAAACGAATTTGACATCTCAGTTGTACAAACAGGGATATTATAAGTCAGAATACCTTTGTACATTGATAAACATTTTAATTAAATAAGTTTTCTTTTTATTCATTTTTATGGCAACCTGAAACACCAAAATAGGAATAGCTACTATCGTTCAAGCACTAAATAAGTTGTATTATTTCAGTGCTCAGTTTTGTCGGCATCTAAAAATTAAAAGTCTTTTAGAAAGTTTGTCTTCAAAAGTTCATGCCATGTCAAAAGAGAAACTTTATTCATTACAAGTTATAATACCTATTTTCAAGAAAGGAGACAGGAAGAGGTGTACAAATTATAAGGGCTTAATGTTGATGTGCCAATGTACAACAATATATGAGAAGATACTGGAAAAGAGAATATGAAATAAAATGAAAGGAATGCGAAGAGAGGAACAGCACTGATTTAAGGAGGAGAGGTCTACAATATATCACACAACAGCTGATGGAGAGAAGGGATGAATATGGACAGACTTGGTAATGGTATATATGGATGTGGAGAAGGCATATGATAGCGTGGATAGATATAAAGTTTGGAAAGCGATGGAGGTGGTCGAAGTGGAAAGAGGAATTGTAATGAGAGTGAAAAGCATGTTAGAGGATAACAGGAACCGTGTTAAGACAGAGCGTGGGAGAACGGAGTGGTTCCAAATAAAAATGAAGTGAAGTAGGAGAGTGCCCTCTCACCATTACTATTTGTAACGGTAATGGAAATAATCATGAACAAAGTGGCAGGAAAACTTGGGGAGGAAAGAAAGAAATCCATTGTTTGCTGATGAATTGATGGTATGGGGGAAGAAGGAAGAGGAAGTACAGGAAAAACTACAAGAAATGAATGAGGAAGTGAAGCTTAGCATGGCAAAGTGTAAAGTGACGTTAATGAAAAGAGGATGAAGCTCAGTAAAGCTATAAAGTTAGAAGTAGAAAGTATCTAATGAGAAAAGGACAGCGGAGAGAGTTATTCTATAGGTGTATAAGAGACCTACTATGAAGAAGTTTAAGGAAGTGTTGCAAAGTGTGTACTTTGTTCTCATTGTCACATAAATATGGACATTAAATGTAAAAGAGACTAGGAAAGTGGGCGCCATGGGGATGCAATTTGAGAGGAGCATGTTAGATTTAGGTTACAGGATTACATGGAATAGTAGAGGAAGAAGACTGATATGGTATGGGCATGTAATGAGGATGGAAAAAGAGAGGATGCAAGGAGTACATAGAAGAAAGTGTGCAAGTGAGAGGAGAAGAATGGTGGAAGACTATAGAAGATGGAGGCATTTTGATTAACTGACCCGGCCAAAGGCGGTAAAAAGTTGATATTATTTTTACATTGTCATTCTATTTATTTCATATTCTATTTTGCTTAATGTAAAAATAATGTGTATAAAATAAAATGCACTAAGTTCATAAAATTCTTTGTAATATATGATCTTGGATGGGTCAAAAAACCTTGTTTCAAATTAATTTTGTACACTTTTTAAACTTATCTGCCATTATCACTAGGAATGTTAGTAATCAGAATATTTTGGGATCAACATTGAAACATATCTTAAGGTTGTATTTTGTTTAGATGTTTTTTAAGTCATAGTAGATAAAAGAAAGCATTTTATGAATAACAATAAACATACATAATAGGGGTGTGCAAAGTCCACTTTTTCAATTCGAGGTGACTATGGATCAAATATTTATGAAATATTCTTACCTGGATCAATTACCTACTTGGAACATGTTTTAGTGTACAATTTTTTGTAATATTCATTTTATTTAGTCTAATAAATTAAGTTATTACAAATTAATATTCAATTTCTTCAGCTTTTTTTCCATGTGAACATTGATTTGTTTAGTATACAACAGCTAAAAATAGCAATAATTGATCATAACTTGAGTATTCTGTCAATATTTTTATTGTCAAAGTTAGGATTTTTTCAAAATGAAGTCTAAATATTTCAAGTCAAGTCAAAGTTTCAAAGCTTCACACACCCCTAATAAACAATATTACTCAAAAATGTGTGATGTATCTATGGTATTTAATGAAATAAAGACTGTTCAAATGTAAATTATGTGAATATTGTGTGAATGGGAAATCATATATACATTGTTTTCTAAATAAGGCCAATTTAAAATAATTTGTCATCTGTAAAATCTTTTGTTACATAACAATAAGAATCTTTATGTGGAAATTTTAACATGAAAACTAATAAAATAGTTTACATAGCTGTGTTATTTTTTCTGTACCCTTGATCATTCATTATCACTATAGTCCAGATTTTTATGTAGTAAAATCAGTAAAATATGTAATGATGTGAAAACATGTAACATTAAATAAACGAAATGTATTGCCATATTAGTTTTACACCACTTAAACTTACATTTAAAGACTTCAAATAAATTGCATTATATATCTGATTTTAGAAATCCTTCAAACACTACAAACTGTTCCACGCGCCGGCATTATTGTGGCACTTCAAATTACATTTCCTGATTAATTTTGGGTTTCGTATATTCGCCTTTCTGATTTATATCCATTTATTCTCCTGACCATGGAACAATGGGGAAATCAGTTTATCAGATCTAATAATTGTTTTTACAACTCATTGACTTATGTTTACAAACTGACACACCATGCATGAGCTGTACTGCTGAGGCCACTATCTGGCAAAGCCACATTCTATCCACTTCACATCAGGAGATATTAGGAATGTCAGACCCAAAGTTACACGATAGCAACTGTAATCTCCGACAAGCTAGCATATCAGATTACTTTGCACACCACCATTCCTTCATTAGAAACATTCCCATGTGAAATTACAGGTTGCCTGAAAATTAATGACACATTATTAAACCCCCCCGACATAAAATTATTCCACGATAAAAACACACACAATATGTAATTTTTATGAAATTTCTTCGAAAATATGTATAACTCAGTGAAATATGTAAGATTAAAACTGAAAATAAGTCCCAAATAATTTATTTCACAGACATTTAACTTTTCACATTTCTAACTACTGGCAGAATCATAATATGTAATTACATAACAATCTGGGCTTTAATTATCACCATGATTCTTCGTAATGCAAGGTGTATTTGGAAAGTAAATGCTGTTTGGCTATTACAAAATAGAGACAATTTATTTTTGAAACAATTTTATTCTTACAATAAAAGCCATACTTTAAACTACTTTTCCACCAATTTCTGACTAACCTTTTCATAAAATAAAGTCACCTGTGCAGACAGCCAATGTTTCATAGTTCTTCTGACATTGTCATAGTTGCACTGACCAGAAAGGAACCACTTCAAATGCAGGAACAGGTGAAAGTCACTTAGCGCTAAGACTAGGCTGTAAGGGGGAATTATTAATTTGTTCCCAGCCAAATTATATGAGTTCTTTGGGGTTTGACTAGCAGCGTGTGGTCTAGCCTTATCTTGAAGCAACAGAGCACTGTGATTAAGCATGCTCCGCCTTTTGTTTTGGATCATGCGACACAATTTCTTCAAGGTTTCACAATAGGGCAGCATTTATTATTGTGACCCGTGGCATGAAATCAATAAGTGAAACTTCCTTTCTGTCCCAAAAAAGATCCACATGATCTTCCGGGTTGAAATTGTTTGCTTGAATTTCTGATTTTTCAAAGATGTGGTGTGACTTCACTCCATGGATTGCTATTTTGATTTTGGTGTAACGTGAGGCACTCATGTCTCATAACCAGTGACAATGTGGCTTTAAATTCATGCCCTTCACCACTGTTTTGTATGAGAAAAGTCAAAGAACTTCCAAGTTTCTTGTTTTCGTGCACCAAGCGTGAGCATAACTTCCAATTTATAAACGATGTCACAATTACATAGAGAACAGTTCTTGAAATTTGTATAAATTAACAAGAAAGTGATGAAATCGTAAACAGTCCGTTTTCACAAATTTTTTCGTCAATTTTCTGTATCAAAGCATTTACCGATGGCTGCTCACTCCGTGCCTCATGATGCACATTCTTACATCCATCAATAAACTGTCCAAACCATCTCAACATTTTATCCTCATTGAATTTTCAGTTTTTCACCATAGAGTTCACCGATCTTTTGATGAATTTCAGCTGGTTTCACATTCGTTGCATTAAAAAAAACCCAACTAATAACAGACCGTAGTTCAGTCAGCAAGTCCTTCAATTGTCTTTTAACATTTAAAAGGTTCAAAACAAAACCTTTTTCTCCTGTAATGGCATTTGGTGTAAGCTAATGTACGAGGGAACTCAACGCACATGCACTCAGCAAATGACCAAAGCACTCTCACGCCCATATTTGGAAACAGTACTTACTTTCAGAATACACCTCGTATTATGGTAATGTAATGTATCAAATAGGCCTTGGTCAAAGTAATCAATAAGGGTTCTAAGGTTCAATCCAAGGATAATTTAGGATGCAAACTGAACTATCTCTGAGGAATATTCAAAAAGTTTTTATAATAGATCTTAAATCAAGTGCAAAGTCCTGGACTAGAAAAAAATAAACAATCTTGAAATATATTCTAAATATTTTTTTTTTCTTTCAAAACTTATTTGATTTATAATTAATAATTGAACCCAAGCTTAAGATTCAATTTAAAAATGAAAATATTGTATTTACACGTATTTAAAATTTTATCTCTATTCAAATGCTTCTCAAAAACGAGATTAATCATGAAAACATCCTCACTATAAATAACTTTATTGAGAATTAATTTGAATTATAAGGTAAAGAATTTAACTAAATTAGAAATTAAAGCTCTTGGATTTGTATAGTTTTTATTGATTTCCTCAAATGGAAATTACATACATATTAAATTAACTGAAATAAAATTAATGTTACACAAAAATTAACATTTATTACTTCTAAGATAATTTCATCAAATATGTGCTGTGAACTAAAACAAACAAGAACTCTTAAGAAAAACATTTCACTCTCAAAGTATAGTTAATTGTACATGGAAGAATATATAGAAAAGAGTGAGAGGTACAATTAGAACAAATACAATAAGGTTTTTCCTAAAAAAAATGGTAAGAAATCAATCTTTATTTGAGTAGTATGGTGCAACAAATAGTAACAGTGGCTAAAATAAATATTTTTACTGTCTAAAGCAAATAAAAGCAATGCCCAGGTACTTCAGCTAGTACCAAATAAACCAAAAATATATTTAATTTCATCAAACATCTTTTAATTTTCTTGTTTATCTTTAAATATTTACCTTTGGTCACAATATATTCATTATTGTTAATTCATATTAATTCGAATCAACAAAAGTGACCACAGTTGGCATTTAAAAGCTAAAGCAGTAGATTTCATAAAAATATTTTGTTTTGTGCTTCCATAATGAATTTTAAAAATTACAATAAACTTCAATGTTCTTATAACCATCCTAATGTGCTGAATAAAAGTTAGTAAAGTAAAAAGAATGTATCATAAACGTTCAGTGTTCCTAGAAATTGAATAGAAAGATAAGGGGTACTTTTGGAAAACCAAACTTTAATAACTCCTTTTGCCCCTGTCCCCAACAAAACAATAACCTTTTTATTAAATCTAATACTGTTAAGGTTATTTTGTGTTTATCCTATTTCTCGCATTCACTTTTTCCTAAACCTTCTTCCAAACATAAAAATATACAATACAAATTTTAGATATTTAAGTTTTAAAATGTAAATTTGCAACAAGGAACTATATGAAAATTATATATTAAAAACGATCCTTTCAGTCAAGTCTGTAAACATGTAAGGAATGTATATAAAACAGATTTTCTCTTGTATTAATGGACCTCAAATTTATAATATTCTCTGTAAAATCAATTTATTAAGTTTCATTATTGTATCGATTATTTAAACTTACAAACCAAATACACAGTACTTATCATTACACAAACACAGTAAAAAGACTTTTCCAACAAATATTTAACCACAACAGTTAAAAAAAAAAGATGTCTTCTACTGCTGAACAGAGGGCCACACACTGTTTCTAGGGTGAATATAATATATTTTTGGGTCCAATATCAATGCTGAGCTCCTACTAGAGGTCGCAGGATGTCATTTAAAAAAGTTAAAACTTTATGCAAAGTAATATTATATTCGATGTATTTCTCAATGTGAAAAACAGCTATTATCAGTCTAGATATTAGTAGTAGTAATTATTATATTTATAGGTATCAAACACGATAAGGGTTATTACTTAAATAAAATATTGCCAACTATTCCAATGACACCACTCGACTTCTTAAGGTGGGAGTGTAGGAGATTCGAGAGATATCAAGTGTTTTATAGTTTATATAGCGAAAATACCTCTTTTGCCCAAAATAAATACAATATGGCTCCAGTAGAAACATAATAGTTTAATTTTCTTCACATGGTGACCTCAACAGTTCTTGAATATCTGTCATGAGCATAGTGACATTAGATGAGACACTTTTTAAATGAAGAGAAACGTTATTGTCAACTTTCAAGATATCCTCGAAAGATATTCAAGAAATGTCGATATCACCATTTGATAAAAATTAAACTCTTTATGTTTCTAATGGAGCCATATTTGATTTAGTTTGACAAAAAAAAAAACAAGTTTTGATATAAAAGATTTCTAAGAATAATGTAAAGGGATATGAATGATTTTCTTTTAGTATTGTTTGGAAACTAAAAAATACAATTTTATTTTGCCTATTGATATTAAAATTTTCTGCAACTGCTATATATTTTAAGATTCAATATAAATTCAGAGAGGTGGGAAAGTCCTTCTTGTACATAAGCCCACAAGTCTCGAATCGATGACATGAGTAACAAAAGATGTTTACAGTTCTAATAACATTACATTTATTATCAGGGAAGTAGATTTATTTAAATTATTATTTGAATAATTGAAATACTTACAATTAAAGGTACCAAAAGTAATATCAATTGAAACAACTTTTAAATAAATTTTGATTGATTTTTGGGAAAAACATAAACATTTACAGTTTAGCTATTTTTCCATGAATCCTACCTCACATTTATATTATCATTAATTTTTTTTGATAAAACATCCTGGAATGAATTTGCAAAAAAACAACTAAGAGGTGTGAATATCAAGCAAATATTTTAATAATCAAGATCCCTAGAACACAAAGCTCATGTTGATTACATTTAAAATTTGTCGGTAGTGATGTGAAACAGCAAATACTAATAATAGTTTTAATGGAAAGTAGCTAAATACTGCAGTTTTGTTTGAATAACATAACTTTAATTAACTGGGGTTTGAGAACATATAAATGAGGTATCAAAATTCATAATATTGATTATTGAAATTAATTCTAGACTTTTCTATACCAGTAAGAATCAAGGATATTGAAATATAAAGGAATCGAATTTTGACATCCTTAATTGTTGCATGTGACCCTCTGAGCCAAGCGTTGTAGACCCTTACAAGACACAACACAGAGG
This sequence comes from Timema shepardi, assembly GCA_902151425.1. NCBI lineage: Eukaryota > Metazoa > Arthropoda > Insecta > Phasmatodea > Timematidae > Timema > Timema shepardi. Next base: position 38,378 of record CABFVX010002934.1, on the reverse strand, counting down.
ACGAGACAAGCTCTGAACATTTCAACCAGTTGAGATGTTCAGAGATTAGATGGTTAGTTACGATGGAGGAGGATGTAGCGGAACAGTTTACAACAATAACACTCATGATCGTTTCACATCAAATCACCTTATGAATGAGTAGATTAAAAAAAAGTGTGTTGAACGTTTTGAAATCCATCAGCTCTCCTAGTTAAAAAAAAACAACAAAATTTATCATCATTTTACACCAACCCATTTTTAAATCAATTCTCTACACCTATTTGCCCTCTTAGTAATTATAATCAGCCCACCATTATAGGAAGGATAAAAAAAAGGAACTTTTAGTGTTCTGATATGAACACACTTTTGCCCATTGCATCCTTTGGGCAAGAAACATAGTTTTATACTATAGAGTATCATGTAAATGTATTGATTTAAAAAATATGTAGGACGATATAAAATTTCTGAGAAACCCCTTATGTAATGAATATACATGTCATTATTCAGATTCAGTGCATGTAATGTATTACAAGCTTACTGGCTACTTCCAAAAAGGGGAAGATATAATTAGGTTAAACAGGTGTATAATGGCCTAAAGACACTAACTTAATCGAAGTCCTACTTAAGGAATCATAAATGTACATTTTAGTATTCCTTCAGATTTTCCTGGTGTGTGTCAACCTAACAAAAAGTTGTGTTATGTTGTAAACTGGTTTTCACATCCTTTCTCTGGTGTTAATGATGTTATGAAAATGGAAATCACAACCTTACATTAGGGATCCTCCAAGGGACTGAATCATTGTCCTTAATGATTCACAGATCATCATTAGGAAATGGTTCATGTCAACAAGTGCTCTCAAGATAAAACTGATGAATATAATGACAGTATAAGTTTACATCCAGTGCAAATAAGAGAAAGTCCATGTCAAACAAATTAACAGATTTATATGCATTACTGGGGTGAAATGACAAAGTACTGAGAGGCAATTTCTATATTTAAAATTTTCATCTGATCAAAATTTGTTTAAATTAGTGAAAGGCAATGGAAAATATAATAATTTTACTTTTGTCACTAAATAAATCCTTGGGAACAGAATTACTTGCAATCAAATTCTGAGATAATTTAAAAAAAAAGTGAATTCATGGTTATCGCCCCAATGCAACAATTGTAGTACTTAATATTTTAGAATTAATTTTGAGCTGAAAATAAAACACTTATGGAGTATTTTAGTTTCCCGTCCACCAACAAACCCAAATATTTTTTTGTGTGATAAAAGTTGTAACAAAAACTTTAATTTCTTAAGTTTATGGTAGCTTCTTGAATAATTTCCAAGCATAGCCCTTGGTTTATGGTGCTGCTGTAGGTATGCATTAAACATGTAAAATGTAGCTAAATTAGACTTGGTGGTTAAAATAAATGATTTTACTCCTATTTTAAAAGGGATTTGATTAGCACTCACCCCAAAAAAACAGATACGCCGCATATCATCATATCGCAAAGAAATTCACAAGCCAGTGTTAATTTATTGAATATGACACAATGTTTTTTTAATTCAGTACTGGATCGAACTATTGTAAAAACGCACACATATTTGTTTCCACAATCCAAAACTCAATTCAAGTTGAGGCTTCTACATTCATCTTAACAAATAAAGACACATAATAAACCCGACCTTAACAAGAGCTGTCACTTTCTTAAATTAAATTTACAGAGATAAAATTAAAACTTAAATCTAAACAAATAAATCTTGTGATCCTTCACCAAAATAAATGAATAATATCCTGATAATTTAAAACTTACTATTTTGATCAGGCACTTTTTAATTTAAATAATCATACAATGAGATTTTCTCTCTCTTTGATATGTTAATATTTTCAAGTTTCCACTAAATATTATATTTTCTCTTAGCAATGATTATTTAACAAAATAATAATAATAATAATAATAATAATGTATATGAAGGGAACATTTTAAACACATTTGTATGAAGTAAAATGTGAGAATGACAAAAATAAAGTCCACTTCAGACAATTTCAATAATCCCAATATTTCAGTGCCAATGCAATTTTCACTAAAACAAGGCTTCAAAATACCATAAAACCAGAAACATTTATTATCATTAATAATTCCAACTTTCTAATGAATGGCATTTAATTTCAATCATAACCAATAAATTCTTCTTAATTTACAACAGTTAATATTTTTCGGACAAGACAAACATTCTCTAAGGACACTTACTAATATTTACACACTAGAATGTAGTCAGCTCTTGGCATATGAATGAAAAGTGAAATGCTGGATGGACCCATTACAATAGGCTTATTTAAATGCCAATGTACATATCACATATATATTATTTCATTACTTCATTAACGGCAAGAATGCAATAGGTGTTAAATGGCAAGAAAATACTTACTGGTGTTCAAAATGTTGATTAAGAAACAAATGAAAAACTGTCAACTTTTCCTATTTAGAAATAATCTTAGGTGTTTAGACAATATGTATATGTGTTAGTATTCAGCAAATAAAATACAAGGATCAAAAAAGACTATAGGTACCTAGTGATGAATTTTAAACCATAAATGTTCTGTCTTATAATAAAAAATTTTGCCTTAAAAATTTAACAATAACAAATATAGATAACCAAAACCAGCCATAGAACTCTCAAGGGAAGAATATTTTTCTTTATTGGCTAAACAAACAACTTAAAAGAGACAATTTACCAACATTAAAAATATTTCAAATAAAAATTTAATGATTTTGAAATGAAAAGTCACACATGTCAAACTATATCTATAAATACAACCATAATTTTAATTCTCAAAAACATTAGATTAAGTAAAAACTTGATATATTAAGTTTTGAGGTATTTCAATTGTTTAAGGACTTTTAACTTTCAAAGCATAACATTTTACAATACAGCTAAAATTGAAGACTAGCCTCAAGTTTTGAATTAACCAACAACTACAAAAACAACCCAACCAATTAACATACAGGAATGGATACAAACAATTCTTATTTTCTTTCCTAGAAAGAAAAAATATTTTTTTAGTCACACTAAAGGAGAGGGAGTATGTACTTTTCTAGGTACCTGATATTCTATAAGTTTTTTCATTCTAAAAATTTTGCTATATTTTCATAACTCGTAAATTTAATTTATTAATTTATTAAAAAAAAGTCTTCAACATCCAAACAGAGGCACCAAATACTATAGGCTTTACCACAAATAGTTTTTTTCCCAACAGGTTATAATATTTTAATGCCAATGTTAAAATATAAAAAGTTCACATAAAATGAGTGTTTATTGCTTAGTAACACAAACAATTTAAATACTATAAGAGGTAACGATAAACTCACATTTATATGGCGAGTAAGTGAAGACCAGTTACTTAAGTACTGTGCGTATGTTATTTATAACCTAATCAGTTCTAATACTGTTTAAATATTAGTTACTACACCATGGGTTCAAAATACCTTCAAAGTCTTAGCACATACCGTTTGAACGTTATTAGCCGTGTAGAACCAGTTGTCAGATCTTCACACTTAGCTTAGAACACAATTTTTCAACTAACAGCCTAGGACATTTTAAATTGCATTTCCTTCTGCAACTTGATTTATATAAAGTTAATTATGACAAACATACAACACAAACATTTACCATCACTTACAGAGAAAGTCGAACAGTCTTAAGGTGCTACCAAAGGGAGCGAAAGTATTTTTACAGATTTTATAGAATTGAAATTTTTTGGAGAAAAATAATATCAAATATTTCTCCAGTAGTAACATAGATTTTATTTAGTTTTCTACACATGCCAATATCAACAGATCTTGAATATCCAAGGTTCTCGCCCTTAAGATACAAAAATATAAGACATATTTGAAAAATGTATAAGACACTTTCAACAAGCCCTCCCCTCGACACCTTGAGCAGTGATGAAGCTTACTAGAGCCGCTGACTGGAGCTTTTAAGAAAAAACAGCTGATTTTTGGTATTCTACAAAGCACAAACTAGAATAGGTTAATGTTTAAACGCGTGCAATTTAAATTAAAAAGAGAAAAACAAAAGAAAAAATTGTAGGTGCATCCAATGATAGTTTTAAGGATGTTACTGGCTGTTTTGACACACTGTTTTATGAAATTAAAGAAGCCGATGTAAAGTTTTTTCATTATTTCCATGTGTCATCTTTTGATGAGCTGTATATTATTTGTAATTGTTGGCTTCAGAAAAAAACACTAATAACATTTTAAGCCAGCCTAAATTTTTTTCAGCTGATTATCATAGTCATTGCAGCTGATGTCTACAATGTTAACACGAGGTGTAACTTTAAACACAGCTTTTCCGTAGTGAGCTTTAGCTCACATGTGTGCGTGTGAAAGGCTACATAAGGCTCAATACTCTGCTAGTGGTAGGGAGAAGTGGCAGCTGTTTTGAGAGATCCATCCAGCAACTGGCTCACTAGAGCCAACAACTCGCTTATGCTCATGTAGATGTCTACATTAGATACAATGCCCTACTGATATCTTAAGCTCTCATGAACCAGCTCACGCAAGATTGTCTGATAGGGGCCTTACAATACACTACAATGTATGGAAAATTACCAAATTAAAGTATACAAGTAAAACACTCCCCCCATAGCAGGTGTGTCTGAACTCTTTCCTTCTACTTTATAAGTTATAAGAGAAAATAATTGAGAATGCAGTGAACTGAAGTGTACTGAGAAACAAAAAGGTATAGCAACAGAGGAATACTGGGGTAAATTATTTATGAAAATCAGTAGATATTGTAATATTTAATAAGTCAGTCCAACATATCCACGACAGCTATGCCCAAACCTTCATGTTTTAATTGTTTTAGTCAATCTCGATGGGCTTGGGGTAGAGTGCTCGCCCCAGGAGCCAATGTTTGTGGGTTCAAACACTGCTGGGGTTGGTAAATTTCTTTTGGCGGATAAAAATCTGTAGCACAACTTCCTTCAGAGGGGGAGTAAAGCAGTAGGTCCCATGTCAATTGTGGGGTGTAAAAGAACCCTGGAAGGTATGTACCGTCAAATTTGGTAGGCCCTTTTGCTCTCTCTCATAGAAATTTTTGTGTGCTGATATAATCAGTAGGTTCATAAAATGCATGTTAAACACCTCAAATAAAAAAATACTTGTTTTACATTTTTTTGTCCAACCCACTCCAAAATATTTTCTATATTAAATAAGCAACAATTCAAAAGAATATAAGAAACCCAAATGAGCTTAGAATCATAAAAATGGGGTTGTTCACAAAAGATGTTAGTGTATGTATGTATAATAACAAAAAAATATATTTAAAAAAGAGCAATGGAAATAAATATTTAGCTAAAATATTATAGGTACAGGACACATGGTGAAAATATAAGAAATATAGGACAAGTGGGAACCCTGAATATATGTTGATATTAGCATGTGCAGAAAACTAAACTATGCTGCTACTGGAGAATATTTGATTTATTTTGGCCAAAAGAATTTAATGCTATAAAAACTGTAAAATTACTCACGCTCTCTTCTATCGCACCTTAACTACATTCATAAAAACTTTTTTTTAAATGTAGCTTTCTTCCTATTTTAAACTTGCACAATTTTTTGACCAAAAGTATAATGCAGGCCACCACAATTGTTTTCCCATATAAGTTGTATTTGTTTGTCAAAATGAAGTATATGAAAACGCTAATAAATCTTCAACTTTGGACACACAAATAGACAACAACTATGTTGGTTTATTGGTATAAGTTAAAAATGTTCAACAAATAGCCTTCAATGGATGTAAATACAAAATTTGCTTTAACCGCCAATATGAACTATATTAGAATGGAATTTAAGCATTATGGTGGAAAAAACAAGCATAAGTCCAGTCATTTATCTCTTAGACACTTTGTTGATGAGTCTGCGGAATGACGAAGTCCACTTGGAGCGTTGCAGCCCAGCATGGGACCTCTCATCTTCCCCATCCAAGGGTGTCTTGGCACCGCCACGAGACTTGCGCCCACTCTCATAAAGTTCCGACGAGAATCCAGAGTCGGAAGAAAAAGCCCGTGAGGAAGAAGCCACAGGGGCTGAAGATGAAGATGTAAGTGACGTGTCTGTTGGGACAGATGGAGCCCCATAGGGACAGTGACAAGGAGGACCATCCAGATCCTCACCATGGCCAGAGTCGGAGCTCGACTCTGAGCTGGTGCTCTCGTCGTCGATATAGGATATAAAGGGGATAGGAATAAGTGAGTTCAAGGGGAATGAGGGTGATGGAGATGGAGAACTAGTGGAGGTTTGGGTGTCAGAGGAATAATTGTGACGGAATGAATATTCGGAGCGGGTGGAAGGGAAAGGGGAGCTATGGGCAAGATAGACAGAGCAGCCAGATGCAGAGGACAGTCGCTCCCCTCCCTCTTCATTGTCTGGACAGCTAGTAGAATACTTGTCAGAGGAGTTCGGCATTGGTCGTATCCATTTGCGGAGGTCTTGCAAGGGGGCTTGAAAACAAGACAACAGCTTCTTACTGCAACAAAAATAAAAAAATAAAATGAAATAATTGAAAATATAAAGAAGGCACAAATCTTATTTTACAATTCATCATACTAAGGTTAAAAATAAATTAAAATATTTAAAGTACAATTATTTCAAACAATAAACCTGCTATTGAAGAAAATAAATAATTTGATGAACTCTTTTTTTACTATCGATTGGCATTAATTTACCATAACTGGTCAGGTAAGAGAGAAGTAGACCTTTATTTTAATATATACATTGTGAAATGATTGACGACACTCACTCATTCCTGTACTCCCCAAAGGTGTCCTTTGTGTAAGTGCACACTGAGCACTTCTTCCTGCGACAAGTAGCAAGGTGCTTCATGCCCTTCTTGAACTGATTATTGAGACTTGTACTCTGACAGTTTATGTACTTAAGTTCAGTCACCTGAAAACAAAGTAAATACTTTTGTATAAATTATGGATATAAGAGTTATAGTTAATAGTACATATTAGGAGTGTGCAAAGATTCAAAATGTCATAAACGAAGGTCAAAACTCCTTTGCTTTGATTTAAAAACCCTAAAAGCCTTTGTATCTTCGAAACATAATGAAGGGAGGAAAAACTTTTTACCACTGGTTATTAAATTACATATATAACATTAGAATATATAGATTCAGATGTCAGCATAAAATAATATAGCGTGCCTCCCCCCCCTCCCCCCTGTAAAACTCACTTTTTACTCAAATGTACTTAGAAAATAATTTAATAAAAGATGAAAGGAAGTTTTATGTGACAACAACAAAAACTTTTTCTTCGAATGTGGAAGTTTCAAAATTTGCTTTACATTAAAAAAAAGTTATCGATATCCTAACTGTAGTTGCAATTGTTAATAATATGAATACTCTGTAGTAAAAGATGATTAAAAATATAACACGCAAATTACTTAGTGTGGGGATGTAGAAGATGCAAGAGAAGGTCAGTGTTTTTAAAGTTTTGGGTCAAAATAAATCAAATATGGCGTCGGTACAAACATAGTATAATTTTCTTCACAAGGTGAAATCAACAAGTTCTTTAAAATTCATCAAGATGTCCTGGAATTTAATGACAACATTTTATCTCCATTTAAAAAGTTTATTATCTAATAGTGCTATGCTCATGATATATATTCAAGGGCTGTTGATATCGCCATGCAAAGAAAAATAAATTCTATTTTTGTACTGAGGTAATATTTTATTTATTTTAGTCAAAAAAAAAAAAGGTTTACTATAAAAATTCCAAAAACACTGGCGTTTTCTCACATACTCTACAATCCCACCTTGAAGTGAGCTTTCAAGATGAACCCCTTCAAAGGTACCAGCTGGCATCCTGTAAAATAGCCTAAATAAAACATTACTGTCCATTGAACATTACTATTAAATTATAATCCTAGCATTGCTCTTTGAAAGTGCCCAAACTTATGGCCACATATTATTACTAGACTAAGTTTTATGTTTTCTTCTTTATAATATTCAGATTGTTTGATTAGTTTCCAAATCAAGAGTAAATAATGACGGTGTCAAGGCAATAGCGCTCACCTCCTTCTCAAGACCAACCATATTTTGGCTGATTCTCTTCTTCTGTTTGGTGAGGTCCACCAAATAGTGGCCCACCCCCCTCCTCTCTTCTGAGAGTGTTTCTTTCAGGTGCTCATTCTAGAAGTGACAACACACATGAATAACGCTCAATATTCCAAATAAATACATACAGTGAGGCTCAAAAGTTAAAAATGAACAAAAACATTTCAAACCATCGAAAACTAGAGTTACACAGAATAGTTGGAAAAAATGAAAATACTTACATGTTTTTAAGCACAAAAAAGTTCTTAGAAGATATAGTAAACCCTCGCTACTCCAGTTACATCCAAATTGAAAAATTAAAAATTCTAGTTCATAGTTGAGCAATTTTAAAAGACACAGGATTTAGGAAGGCAGAGAAGTGGCAGAAGTATATTCAGACAAAACTTGAGGGTTTCTTTAAGCCTGCATTATTATGTTCAAAATATGTACAGCCTCTTGAATCTTCTATGAATAGTGTTTATATAAGAACTTTAGTGATATTTTTCTATTCTTAGGGCAATCTTTTGCTTAACTAATTTGGTTGACCTCCCCTTCTCAAATTAATTTGGATGAGAGTTTAATGTATTTTTAAATTACACAATGTGAAGATAATTTCATAAATATAGACATATGTAAGTATTAATAGAGTTGGAAATAAACTATTAAGGGTTTTCTGCGTTAAGATTTTTTAAAACTTGTGATCATTGATTTGCCGCATAGCCACAAACCGTTCATTCTATCTAAAAAGCCGTTCATTGTGTGTACCTCTAAGATTAATGACTCAACTGTATATTATACTATGTCAAGGCATTTATACATAGAATTAAAAATAATCTTTAAACTCATGTCTAACACAAAACATATGACAAATGTTGGAAAACTACATACAAACATGCTAGAGAGGCTATATTATTCCTCCACACAATAGAAAGAATCAAGAAATAAACCAATCTTTCCATCAGACTTTAAACCTTTTAGTGCCACAAGCTGATCTGATCGGCTCCGCCTACTATCGCTAAAAGTGCCACAAACTGATCTGATTGGTTCCGCTTACTACTGTTAAAAGTGCCAGAGCCGACTTTATAAATATATGGGCATATAATATTTTTTTTTAATTTGAAATTATTATTATTATAAAAGGTTTTTTGAAAAACGCATTCATTATGTGTAGGCCTAAATATTTATTCATGAGGTAAGCAAAATCGGCCCAAAAATATCTGATGTAGGATATCAGATAACATTTTTTGTAATTAATATTTATAATCATATGTATTTAAGACTTTATTTTCTTGTATAAAGCTAAATGCAAGTCAACCAAATAATATTGAAATGTATATATAATATTTTTTTAAATATGTAGATTAACATTAGTTTTGAAATAAATAAATAAAGAATTAGAAATTAAATAACTTTAATTACATTGTATTAATTTATTATTATTGAAGAACAGTACACACAAATTAAAATGATAGAAACATCAAAAAAATCACTTCATAAATAAAGGTTTGGCATATTTTCTTGCAAACCCTTACAAAAATGAGGAAATAGCCGTGGCATTCTTCGCACACAAAACCAAACAGACCTCTTTCACTCTTTGCACATGAATTCTGAAATAGGCGTGGCACTAAAAGGGTTAATAATGTACACAACAACCTTGATAATTCAAATTAATTTAAGCTAGGCTTGGATTAATAAATGGTCAATATTAATAAAATGAAGAGTTTGTGTATCTGTCCTTCACGAGAGTTGCATGATATCTACCACACATCTGGGGTTTAAGAATTGGTAGCCCCCGTGCATGAACATGTGCACCTCAAAAGAGAAATTTAAAATTTTGGATTTGATTAATGGATTAAAAATTGGGCCAGAAGAAATGAAATGAAGTTTTTTTTCTGTCTGTTTAAAGCAAAGAAAAATGTTGCTTGGGTACTTTTGCTTTATTTCATTATTTAATTGTAGAAAATATATATATATCAATTAAGTACAGTATTAACATTTATATAAAGCATAAGAATAAATCACTGATTTGACTTGTTTGGACCTCAAAAGTTAAAATTGAAGTATTTGTCAAGGAAGATGTTGGTTAATGAAATGGAAAGGGGGTGCTTATATTACTAAGGGATGAAGGGTTGAGGGAAGGATTATTGTGGTTAAACAGGAACTATAAAAGTGAAGCAATTTAAAATTATTTATTTAACTAAACAACGAGAATAAAATATATTTAACTTTATAAACGATTCAATATATCAGTATGACATGTTACATGTATACTTTAATATCCAACATCTATTTATTTTCATGCACTTATCTAAAGAAACTATCAAATAACTAAAACGAAATTTACATAGATGTTAGCATGTGGGGAAAATACATATGTGCCCCCACCTGAAATCGAACCCGAGACCTTTCACACCGAAGGCGAGAGTGGTCCAACTACACCGAAAGACATAAATTACAAGCAGAGCATTAACACCACACACATTTTGACTGAAGTCCACCTATTTTTAACACTCATAAACACTTAATAGCACATAGGTTACTCATTAGGTCTTTGTGAGAATAAAATTAAAGAGCATTTTATATAATATAATTTCTAATAAAGTATTAAAAAAAAAAAAGCTGTGCATGCTAAAATTATCATTTTTGTCAATTTAAATATTTCTTCCATAGCTTATTTAGAAGGCATGTATTAAATTTAGTATTTTTGATAATCACGTTTTTAAAGGTCAATATTTTAATGAATCTACTAAAATGATAAAATTTATTTTGAGAATTTAAGTTTCACTAACCTGCAGACCTGTTTAGGAAAGATAAGAAATCTTCTCCAGATCACAGGCCTGAAGATTTATAGTGCATACAGAAATGTGGATACAGTCTGCGAATAAAACTAAATCTGCGCTACAACATATTAAGTTTTTATTTTTTAAAAGTGCTATGAATTGTAAGCCTATATAAAGCTATTGCCTGGTATGGATTGTGTTAGTACAAATAAGGTGTTAGTGAAACTAGTGCTGCAGATACAGGCCATGTGAATAAAGCTGTCCGCCATCCATAGTCAGTATATAAAACATGTACCTGCAGGTACAGGATGTGTGGATAAAGCTAGTTAACTTGCCATCCACAGTTTGGATATAAAACATGTTCCTGCAGGTACAGACTGCAGGGCCGGTCTAAGGCAAAAGTTTTGTGTGTAAAAAACTCAACATTTTAAATTTAGAGCCTATGCATATAAATATTTTTAGTGGCGATTTTTTTAATAACTAAAAGAACTACTGTATTTTATAAGAGACAGACGATGACATCATTGTGTTTTTGTCCTTAGCATCTTTTAGTTATTCCTTTTTTTTAACATGAAAAAAATTGTTGACTCTTTTTGCCGTCTACTTTATAGTGAGGTATACAGTATACAAATATACAGTGAGGGATAAAGTATACTACACTTCCAAGAACTATAAAAACCTGGATTTTCATAAATATTCTAAATCTTTAAAAATTATATTTATATTTTCCCTGATAAAATAAATAAATTTTTGGGCCATTTTGGCGCCCCCTGAATTTTTTGTGTCTGCGGTTGCACACGCCTTAGACTGGCCCCGACAGGCTGAGTGGATGAAGCTAGTTAGTTAACTTGCCATCCATAATCTGGATACAAAACATGTTCCTACAGGTACAGGCCGTGTGAATAAGACTGGTTAACTTTCCATTATTAGTCTGTTTATAAAACACTTGTTCCTGCAGGTACAAAAGGTGAATAAGGCTATTTGTAATCTGGAAATTAAGCCTAATCCTGCAGGTTCCCAAAGGTAGTCGGTATGTAAAGCCAGATTGTTAAGTAAATATGTATACAGAAAGCCAAATGCCGCAGGTATACTTTGCGTGAGCTTATAGTTGCAAGAAGTTGTGTTATGAGTGCATATATAAAGCTTGCTTCTAGATGGTATAGTCTGTACACTACTGTAACTGACCTCCTTCTCAAGACTGTCCCTCTCAGCAGCGATGACGGTCACTTGTCGGACCACTTCCTGCCTGGCCCTCTCTAGACCTCTCCGGGTCGCCTCAGATTCTGAAGATTGTCTTTTGAGCTAGCACAAGCAACACAATACATCACGCACTAGCCCAACCAAACACTAGCATGGAACAGCTCCATTTAGGAACTAATATAGCTTAATTTAAAGGCGATGATGGGGAGAGAAGGGGAGTAGACTTGAGACTGTGTAATCTGCTTCAGTGGTTGTATGATCTTAATGAGCCACTCTTGAAATAGACTGGACCATTGCTGACCAGGAGATCGAGATTTCAATCACAGTCAGGTGGGTTTTTTCCCAAATAGTTTTTCACTCTCCTGCCATGCAAATTTAGGTACACTTTATCTAAATTTGATCTTGCTCAAATCATGACGCTTTAGTGTAATTAGAACATACGTGTACAACCCAAAAGGGTAGTAAGACACCGTGTGGAAAAAAGGAAAAACCTCATCTCTACCAGTTGGGATCGAGTCTTGGACCCCCATGTAAGAGTCAAACACACACATTTATTTGTGAACGTGTACACATATATATCTCACCACGCCGAGAAATTGAAATTGATTGAATAGCTAGAAGCAACACACACATACATGGGGACAAAAACAAACATTAACATAATACATGCCAATACTTATCAAGTTTTACATACTAGCATCAGGTTGCTGAAAATGATCTTTCTAACTTTAGGGAATAAGAGGAGCAGGGAAATGTACTGGCATTGCCCAAAACAAATAATTGGACATTTGGATGTGGATTATCTCACTTCAAAGAAATTGCTATTGAATTCCCAGAAACCCTGTTGGCATTTATCTTATCTGAAAATAGAGTTAGTTCCATTTGTTTCAAACTTCAAATCATAATTTTTGAACCTTCAGGTAGAATAATTATTGTGATGCTGAAATCTGGATGTCTAGGAACATTATATTTATCCCTTAGAGTAGATATGTTATATTTATCCATATAATATTAATAGGATCCACCCACAAAGTTGGGCACACTGAATAAGGAATTAAGTCTTATATTGGTTTGAATTGCTGCTGACAATGAGGTTGGGGTTCAAATCCCAGCCAGGTGTACTGAGACCCCCTTGCCTCCCTCGATTGGTTTAGTAACTTCTCACATGAACACATTTCCTCTAAATTCTACCTTTCTGATCCCAACCCTATTTAAGTAAGTATGTGGCGAGTCTGGAAGGATGGTAGGACATGGGGGAGTCCCAAGTATAGTTTTTAATTATATCCTTTACAAATTGGCATTTGTCTTACTTATATTTGTTCTTTAGGATACAATCACTAAATTACATTTACTAAAATAGTTCAAAAGAGACTTTTAAATTCCAGTTCAAAAACTAAACCGCCAATATTTCCCACACTATATCAAGCGCAGTTAAGTGGATGTGCTTGGCCCCTGTTCAAACATACACCGATATTTTCCCACACAAATCACCAAGTTGGAACAATTTCAAATGGCAGAGGCAGGCACACGAGACCACCAAGCAACAAATCATTGACACTACCAAAAACATCAACTCAACAGTATGAGTTCAATGCCCAATAAATTATCTTTAGATAAACTATATCAAAACATAGTTTATAAATAAATCTTTTAGGCTCTTATGCAATCCCCTAGTGGTGGCATGCCAACATCTTTTTATAAAAAGGGTATTGACAATTTAAAGTATTATTGAGGGCTGCATTAAAAAAATGCAATATTTTAACTATTCAAAAACAAATGCCAGAGGAAGGAGAAGGCGATATTAAACAAAAAAATCACAAACACCCGTAAAAAAATTGTATGTAAAAACCGCAATGTCTTAAAATAATAATAAATTTAAAAAAAAATCACCCATTAGGGGATAGAGATAGAGCCTGAATGCTATAAGTATACAATTTTGTAAGCTGTATACATAAAAATATTGACAAGGGTGTCAAGCTCGTACCAAAGTTTTGACATCTTGGTAAATATTTGTATATTTGTATACAGCAGTATATGATAGTTGGTTTTTGAAACTCACTTGTCTGTAGGCCTCATTTTTCTCTCTCTCCAGTTTGTCCTTCCACTGACCAAACTTTTCTTTCTCTGCGCGAAGCTGCAAACAAATAATAAGGACTATTAATATATTTTTAAAATATGATCTAATTGTCTAAGATTAAATTTGAGAATCAAGTTATCTTAACATACTGAGAGAAAGTGATTCTCTCGTTTAACAAGGTTCCATATTCACATCTTAGGAGATTGGGTCCAAATGAAAGGAGTTCATAGATTGAGATAAACCCAGTTTGAAGTTTTCTCAACTCTTTGAGATTATCTATTTATAACAAAACGTTTGGTTGAAAATTATCCAATAAATAAAAACATTACTCCCTACAAATAGAGAAAATGGAAGAAGATTTGAAAAAAGGCTTTAAAATAAATTCTCCTACTCAGTATATTCTTATCTTCTTCATAAGTCCTCAGATAAACCATTCTAAAGATAAATCTCTATAATTTGAGCACTGTTCCCGAGTGATTTAACGTGTCTTAATAGTGGCGTGATCATCCAAACAATGACCTTGTTAAGTCATTCATGCAGGTATGGGTGGTTGGCAAAAGCAGATGGTCAGCAGTGACATGGTGGACACTCAAGGACCAATCATGAGGGTTCTCTTTTCCACAGCTGTTCTGCCCATAGAGCAGTGGAAATAGGATTGTTTTTATAATAACAAACTATTATAAATATATATAAATTATCATTATTTTATCACCTAGAAGCTTTTTTTTATTGGTATATGTTAACTTAATCATTTACATTTTTATTTATTTTTATAAACGTGATAATATAACAAAAAAAAAGGTCCAAATTAAAGTTGGATTAACTGTCACATCGGCCAACTGTCATAAAAATCGCCGATTATTTATAATAGGTAAATGTTTAGCCACTGTGAAACTCCTCGATGGAACCATGTGTGAAACAATATTTAGGACTTAGTCCACTTCCTAGACTGCAAGAACATCAATAGGACTACTAGGGAGGATCAACACAGGAATTAGTGGCACTTGATATTTTCTTTGTTCACAATATTTAACTGGTCACCCCATATCCCCTCACCCCATTCTATTTTCTCTTCGGATCATCGTATGAGGGGAGGGGGTGTGTGTGTTATTTTTCTAACAGTCACAACCTCTTATTAATAACTGGTGTCTAGAATTTGCTGCTCGGAATAAGTATTTGAGTGAAGAAATCTTTGCTTATATTAAAAATTTAGGCTTATTTACAATAATGAAATATAAATGATTATTTTTGAAAAAATTAAGCTTGGTAATGGTCTGTTCCAGTTTTTTGTTGAGACATAATATAATTTTGATATGGATTTTTTTTTATCATAACACAAATATTGTACTTTACAGTGTCTCAATTTATTTTTGTTAAGAGCATAAAATGGATATTATAGGATTTTTAACAATTACTCTCCAATCTAAATCAGTCTGAAATAAGTTATAATTGTAGTAGACAATACAGAATGAGACGATGTATCATGACTTCATGATATAAGATGCAACGTCCACCAGGCAGTGCATCGTCTTTCGAGATATAACGTGATAGACAATATACTATGCTAGACGATATATCGCAACATCTAAGATAGGTGTAAATATTAAATGGTCCGGGCGGTAGCGAGCTGGACCCGCGCTCCGAAGGGCCGCGGATCGAATCCCCGCGACACCACGGTTTTTTTTACGGTGGCATAGTTGGCTAACGCGCTAGTCGTGTTGAGCTCTACTGCTGAGGACGGGGAGATCGAGGTTCGAATCTCGGTCGGGTGAACTGGGGGGGGGGGGGGTCCTAAATGGTTTTCCACTCTCCCTCCACGCAAATGCGGGTTCGCTTCCTCTAATTCAACCTTCCCAATTCCTAATCACTAGCATAATTAGTACTTAAAGCGTATAATCCGAACGAGTAGTAAGACGCGGTGCTAAATATTATTATTATTATTAAATATTAAAACAGTTTTTTTTTTTTTTTGCGATTTATCGCCCGGCGATGGAGGGGAAAAGTATTTAAATATCTAATGGCGAATTTCTCTCTCTTTAGGGGAGGGGGGGGGGCCTAAGGAATTCAAGATAATTAAACCAATAACCTAAATTCTGAACCAAAGAGTCCTAAACTAAAATTTGGTCGGGTTCATTTGAGCTGCCTAGGAAGGTTAAGTAATTAAAAAAAAGTTTAAAGCAATGGTTACTAAAAACGTCATTCAAGAAGATAAGGAAGAAGGGTGGTTGAGAATAAATGCACTCCAAATTACGGGAAGCGGGGATGGAGAAATATTACATGTGGAAAAAGACCCCAGATTGTAACCAGCTGACATTTGAACCTTGATCTTGCCATCACCGATAACACCCTCTAGGCTTGAAGTCTTAGACAACTCGATCACATGTATGGCTAATACGTCATACACAAGGTTGCATGTTAAAATTCTGGCTCTGAGTACTTAATATATTGAGAAAATATGGGTGGTTCGGAGTTCACTATAAGTAAGACTCGTGTGCTGCCGAGTCTGTTAACATAAGTCCAACAAGAAAACTAGCAGCGACCTCAAGATGTGTTACATACACCCAATTTACAATTCAATTTTCTTAAATATTTTTTACCGACAGTAGGTAAAAAAGGAAACAGCTGACTCACCTTTTGAGCAAGATGGCCACTTTCAACAAGTCTCGACAAGATTGAGTAATTGATTTGTTGACATGTATGAACACATTGAAAAGTAGATGGCCTCCCCTATACCTTACAGTACGATGTGGAAATTCAAGATGGCTGCCAAAATACCTTACAGTGTAATGTTGAAATCCGAGATAGCAGCCAAAATTCAATATGGTAGCCCAACATCCAGACCCCATAGCAGTAATTCCCCCGCATTTCAATGTGAGGTTATGCAATTTATTACCTTTTCTTTCATTTGTCTCTTGCCACACCGGTATTTTGCAGTGGTATAACCTATTTGATATTACTAACTTGATTCTGACGTAAATGTACCCGCATTTGAACATGTTTTAACTGGTTTGATGACTGCATTTCCTTGTAAAGTTATGCTATTTATTCCCATTCTCTTCGCTTTCTCTCCCTGCCACATCAGCATTTTGCGGTGGTATATTATTATTATTATTATTATTAGCACCGCGTCTTACTACCCGTTCGGGTAATACGCACTTACGCTAATGTGTAATGGTAGGGTGATTGTGAGATGAAATGGAGGACCTACAGTTTAACGTGGAATCCGAACCACGGTGGAGGCCTGGCATTCCTCACATTCACAAGATGTCTTGTCAGCGGTGAAGGAAGGGTTTGGTAATCAGATAAATCTTTGCCGGGACCGAGGATTGAACCCCGGCCGCCAGCACAGAAGTCTGACACCTTACCCCTAGACCGCCAGGTCTCCCTCATATTATAATAAATTCAGGACTAAGGTCGAGTACGAGCCAAGAGAACGCATATAATATGTATGCAACCCGCATCGGTAGTCACATGGTCTTAAAGCGTCACTCTCTCTCGTGCTAGACCGGACTGTTGCATGACGGGGAGATAACGATTCGAATCCCGGCCCGGTGTATTGAAGATGGTATTTCCCACCCTTTCGTCACCCAAAGGTACATTTCCTATCTAAGTCAATCTTTCTCATCCCTATTGTACTAACGTGATTAATTCATGAGTATAGCCCAAAAAGGTACTAAGACCATGTGGGGAAAAATTAAATTTATTTATATTTGTATGCAAGTCATCAAGAAATTTACTAACAATAATGTTATTAGCCTAGTATGTATGTATGTATGTATGTATGTATGTATGTATGTATGTATGTATGTATGTATATATGTATATATTTGAAAATACCTCAAAAACAACTTGTCTCTGCATATGCATAGTCACGAAAGTTTTTGTTCGTCAAATGGGACAGCAGCGTCAATCTGTGTTACTAGTGTACTATCGTGAAGAAAAGGGTGAGAACATGATAGTTAAGAAAGATCTAAGTCGTATGAAAACCAGATTTGTTTTGTGCTACAGTCAAACAAGTTTAATCTACCTGCAACGCAAATAGTCTAGGAACATCAGACGAGAACAGATAACCAAGCAGTTAGTACGAATCATTTTAAGTAACAGTATTCATTTTAATTGGTAATTCGGGAGTGAAGTTTAAAATATATATATATATATATATATATATTTCTTTAAACCTTGTGTCACCATATATAGAATATAATTAATTATATAATAAAATGAGAAGGCTCTATTAGCTTATTGAAATTGTAAATAGATATAACATCAAAGTAATAAAATTAATTTAAAAGTATAGTATCATAATTAAAAGGCTATGATCTGATAAACCAAATTTAAGTGAAAAAGTCTGCAAAACAAATATGTGATTAAAACACATATTCTAAGTTAATATTTACTTTTTTTTATATAGCACCGTTCGGGTTATACGCTCATGTATTAACTACGATAATGGGATTAGAGAGGTTATATTGTTAGGAAGTGTAGCCGCATTTGCGCGAAAGAGTGAAAAACAATTTTGTAAAAAAAAACTCAGTACACCAGACCAAGATATGAACCTCGATCTCCCCGTCATCAGCAGTCTGGTCTGACTGAGGAAAAAAGCGCGTTATACCATGCGGCCAGCGAAGCGAGTTTAACATTTACTAAAAATATTATTCATTATATGGCTGTCATTCAATCAATGCTTTGTATTGTTTACCTTGCTTGCTGTTTTGCAAAGAGTTAAATTCATGAACAAAGCATGGCTAATCAGATTGTTTCATACAAGCGATACAAATTATAAGCATGAAAACTCACATTTTCACAAGAATGTCATTATAGTCAATGTTATAGGTCAGATATGTACTCTTCGTTTACCGAGTTTACCTTGCATGGTTCACTATGGTATCGCTTTGTGGTTGTAAGTAGACCTACGTAAATGTGTATGTATATAATTTATATATATATATATATATAATTAAATATTTATATACTATTTTTCATTACAATTTTAATTTTGTGAACACCGTAGTTTTTATATCACCAGCAGCCACTGTGTAAAAAAAACAACCACTCAAACTTTTATCATTCCTTTCAATTCATACCGCCTTGAATCAAAAAGGGCAGCTCTTGACTGTAAAAAAATCGAATCATGAAGAAAAATACACCCACCATTCCCCGACTCGTGCTTCCTCAAGGCTGCCACTATTTTCTTGCTACCAAATTCCCCGGCTTTTCCAGGTTTTTCAGGAGGAGTTTCCATTTTTTCAGGCAGCTTAGATTGAAGAAAAGTGTGATAAAATTTAATTTTCCATCAAATTGAATTACAGGATGATTAATTAATGTCAATGGAGGAATACATCTTCCGTCCCTTCAGAACCCCTTGTTTAAGGGTTAATAAATAAAACATGTTTGAATCAAAATGCTTAATTCTTCATTTCAAAATCTCGTCCGTAAAAAGACCTAGGAAGCTTTCAGTTAAATATCACAAAATTAAGATATTCCAGTATTTTTCCTAGATTTAGCAAAATTTCTTGTGTTTTCCCCGTACGTGGTAACCCTGTTCCCTGACCACCTTTATTACCAACAAAATACTTGTCACGAGCTGGTTGAAAGTCATGGGTTCAAGTACCGGTGAAAGTCATACTTTTGTGTGTACACGCAGCAGAAACGTGAGCCACCAAGGTCAGGAAAGTCAAAAGGTCATCATCACCAGACTTCCTTTAAGGAACAATACCTGCAGGGTTATTATGACCACGACGCAAAACGAATTTGCGACCGCTAGCAGAGAGACGCTAGACTTTGCGTCAAAAGTTATTATGGCCGACCACTTTGCGAAAGCAAAGTCCTTGCGAGCGCAAATATTTTCCTAGTTGCGTGACGCTAAGTTGCGCAGACATTTTACTTGTCCTTTGGTTTGCGTTATGAGGTTATGTTTGCTAGTTTTTGTAATTTATTAGGTGTTTTGTGTTACATTATTTAAACTTGCCATCGCATTAGCCCAATATAATAATCCCAAAACGTTGTTGTGTGTTTTTCACATAAATCTAACTTTAAATAGGCCTATATCATAATGTAGGGATAGTACGCTTATACTGAATGCTAAAATAATATTTTCTTTGAAACATAACACTATCAAATTGCATTATTAGTCACCATCAACACACTTATCATTCTGTTGACAAGGTAATAAAAATGCAGGACTAATTTGTTCAAGAAGCCTCAACAAAACTTTAATAATGTAATCCTATTTAAACTGAATCGTACATATAGTAGTAGCTACTATCCACATTAATGTGATTTGTAGGCCTATGAAATAATGCAATCAAGATTGGAAAAACCAAAATAGGCCCTAGCTTAATGTTTACATGTGGTATGGCTTAGGCCTAGGTTTTTTAATCATAAAAGGTTTACTAAATTTATCTGAAATCAATAATTAGTTGTTAGGCCTAGTTATACTGAAGTGAATAAATTGCAAACAACTCATTATAAAAAAATATAATATCCTTATATTCTTAATCACTTAACTAAAGTCTCAATAATTCCTTTTAATTAAAAGATGTATATTACTTTTTTTAGCCATCCAAACCACCCTTTCGTTTACTTTTTTTGTTAACTTAGTAGGACGACTGACATTAAGTTGTCGAAAATATTAAGTGTTAAAACAATTTTTGGGAGATTTTGAACGCTTTCATCAACTTTAAATAATTAGTTTTATTTTCTAAGATCTTAACACCGCATAATTGATTCAATCTCAAACATGAGAACCTTTTCAACACTGTAAATTAATAAAATTAGCACAAAGTCGGCCTATATATGTTCAAGTGGAGTACTGTATAGATAGGAAGTTATCTTTATCTAATATCAACTCAATCAAACAACATAAAATTTAAAACACCTTACTGTAGGCCTATATCTTTGAACGTTCAATTTTTGGCTTGACAAAATCGAGAACGGTTTTACAATAGGCCTACTAAGAAAGCCAAAATACAAAATATTAATCTACTGTGTGATAAATGTTGTTTTTGAAACAAAGTTTTATAAGGCGTATATTTGTTTTGTTGTAAATTAAAGTTATTTTAATTAAATTAGGCCTAAATATAAGGAGAAGTGTACATTATAAACTGTTGAAATTATTTTAAATTAATGGAATAAAACACACTTGTTCCAGTATCAACATGAATAAATGAAGAATAAAGCATTGTGTTGTAAAGCATACATCTTACAAAAAAAAGTTTCTTTATTAGCCAACTTTTCATATTAATTTATTCATTTCCCCGTGACATTACTATTTTAATGCATAGTTCACATGATTTTTTGACTACAATAAGTTATGTGTATTGAATAATGTAAGCTTAGTATTTTTTCATTTCAAATCGTAAGAAAACAAAATTATGCGAGAGATTTATTAAATTAAGCTAGGTTAAATCTTTCTTGAAAATAATGTGACTTGTAATCAGCTGTTTGGGAAAATAGAAATAAATGAATAATGTCCAGTCATGAATACCAGCATTCTTGAAATAAATGTAACTTATTTCTAGCCTCTAACTTCTTAAAAGGTAATATTCTTTGGAAAAGTGTTGCCAACTGTTGACGCAAACTGATTTTATTCTGTGCGTTAACGCTAGAAGCAAAGTCGAAGCTAAAACTAGCGGACGATACAAAGTGTGGTGGTCATAATAACCCAAACGCTATCTTTTCCTCTAAAGTGAAGCTAACTAGCGGTAGCAACTAACTTTGCGTCGAATGGTCATAATAGCCCTGCTGGGATACACACGATGCTTTACCCAAGTAAGGGGACTTCAGCCCACAAATAACACCTAGAGAGCGAGCGAGTGAGCACGAGATAATGTAAGAAAGGATGGAGTAGTGTCAGGTATACATGGCGCCAACCCACAATAAAGCCAGACCGACCGAGTGACCATTTTATGTTGGGGAAGATAGTGCCAACATTTGCGGATATAGTAGGGGTCAGCGAACCAGGGTAAATTACCCCAAATGGAGTAAAAATGAAATCCTTGGGAGTAATGAGAACTCTATAGACATAAATAAAATTATATAAAAAGCGCGTTCCTTGTTAGGAGATACATTTTTCTTCTGGCAACACTGCATCTTGCCAATGTAGTAGACCTGTTGAGGGGACGTCACGCCATGTTGAACTACAATATTTAGCTGATATTTTTGAGTATGTGAATGCAATGAACAAAGAATTGCAATGAAAAAACATCAATATAATTTCAGCCAGAGAAAAGATTTCAGCGTTTGGATCCATGACCTGACGTATGAGTACGTGAAAGCTTTAATAATTTTTCTAGCTCTTAGATATGGTTTTTACTATGAAAATTGGACTCTATATTCATTCATTACGTGGTATACATAATAAAATACTATATATAACTTACACTTTATAACCTGCCGATAAACTTGAAAACATGACGA
The DNA here is from genome assembly GCA_902151425.1 of Timema shepardi. NCBI lineage: Eukaryota > Metazoa > Arthropoda > Insecta > Phasmatodea > Timematidae > Timema > Timema shepardi. The sequence goes on along the minus strand of CABFVX010002934.1, from coordinate 15,837 downwards.
ATATACAGTCCAAACTTTTATATTACTTTATCACACGACAAGCAACTTATCATCAAAATACTCACAAGGAGAAAGAAAACAATCGGTGCAAATGAAACAAAATCTATAGGAGGGCAAAAGGTCAGTTCTTAGTTAGATAGCGTGCAAGAAGCCACAGTCCACAGAAAAAAACAAAACTTTCTTTGGTAAACTAACACGAAACGAATTACAACTTTGAAAGGGGTGATCATGTTCAGTGAAGGTTATTTCGGTTTCGTGCCTTAAAGTCCCGCACTCACACGAATATTTTTAAAGCGGGCCTTCCAGTGGTCTACGACTTAACCAGCATACTTACCTGTCTAGCCTATCTGGAGCTGGGGTAGAAAATTAGAAACTAGCTAAGACCGCATGTATTTTGATATTGCTTTTGTTTCAGGGACATAATATGGCGAGACTAGTTTATAAAGATTTCGATAAGACAACTTCTCAATTAATATACATAGGTGTAAAACAAAATATTAAAAAAAAGACAAAACAATTATATACTTATCAAACCATCCACCTTTTGGAAATTACCGGTCCCATCTGGAGCTAGTTATATCCAGCCCACCTCATTAAGCTAGTTCTACCCAGTCCACCTTATTACAACATATTTATTTCAGATCCATTCTAACGTTATCCTCCTAGCTGCGTCTAGGTCTTTCCAATGGTCTTGTACAATTGGGTTTACCAGTCAATACCATGAACATGGTTCTAGATTATCCCATTAACGCTGCATGTCCTGCCAAGATTTGATCACCTTTAATGTCTGGTGATGAGGACAAAGTATGTAACTCCTTATAATGTAACCTCGTCGACTCTACATAATATTCATCTCGTTTTGTACCAAATATATGTCCTCAAGTACTTTGTTTTTGAACACCCTGAATTTATTCCCGTCATATAAGGTACGAGACAATTTTTCTAAACCATGAAGAACAGACGTACAGTAAATTAATTAAAATAATGGTTTTTGGGAATACACATTTCCAGAGATCTCCGCCACTTGTCCCCGTGTGAAAGACCGAGCGTACTCAAATGTGGCCGTTTAGGTACTCACCTTCTCGCAGTCTTCCTCCAGTCGCACCACCTTCTCCAGCTGGAGGAACAGTTCCTCTTCCTTCTCATGAAGTTCCAGGTCCCTGAACTCCAGCTTCCTCTCCAGCTCGTGACGGGCCGCACTCAGACCATCCCTCTCCGCCTGAAAACATGGACAACACAACTATATCAGTATACACACGGCACATTCACAAAGGTCGTCATCAAGGTCATTCATGCCTCCGCCTGAAAACATGGACAACACAACTATATCAGTATACACACGGCACATTCACAAAGGTCGTCATCAAGGTCATTCATGCCTCCGCCTGAAAACATGGACAACACAACTATATCAGTATACACACGGCACATTCACAAAGGTCGTCATCAAGGTCATTCATGCCTCCGCCTGAAAACATGGACAACACAACTATATCAGTATACACACGGCACATTCACAAAGGTCGTCATCAAGGTCATTCATGCCTCCGCCTGAAAACATGGACAACACAACTATATCAGTATACACACGGCACATTCACAAAGGTCGTCATCAAGGTCATTCATGCCTCCGCCTGAAAACATGGACAACACAACTATATCAGTATACACACGGCACATTCACAAAGGTCGTCATCAAGGTCATTCATGCCTCCGCCTGAAAACATGGACAACACAACTATATCAGTATACACACGGCACATTCACAAAGGTCGTCATCAAGGTCATTCATGCCTCCACCTGAAAACATGGACAACACAACTATATCAGTATACACACGGCACATTCACAAAGGTCGTCATCAAGGTCATTCATGCCTCCACCTGAAAACATGGACAACACAACTATATCAGTATACACACGGCACATTCACAAAGGTCGTCATCAAGGTCATTCATGCCTCCACATGAAAACATGGACAACACAACTATATCAGTATACACACGGCACATTCACAAAGGTCGTCATCAAGGTCATTCATGCCTCCACATGAAAACATGGACAACACAACTATATCAGTATACACACGGCACATTCACAAAGGTCGTCATCAAGGTGATTCATGCCTCAACCTGAAAACACAACAAGCAGCGTTCTCAGAACAGTGGGTCACAAAAATATCATATAAATGCATTTAGTTTTGAAAGCGATACTGCAAAAGAGCGGATGCCAACTGTGGATAGCGAAAATCGCAGTTAAATCTGTTCAATAGAACTTACATTATCAAATGTGATTTGACATTTTTACTTTTTAAAGAAACAGGGTGGATACACTTTCGGTTACAAGTCCAAACAATATTCTTCACGACTACAAGTATTGTTTTAATATTAGGTGTTTAAAAAACAACAGTATATTATTATTATTATTATTATTATTAGCACCGCGTCTTACTACCCGTTCGGGTTATACGCACTTACGCTAATGTGAAATAGTAGGGTGATTGTGAGATGAAATGGAGGCTCTACAGTTTAACGTGGAATCCGAACCACGGTGGAGGCTTGGCATTCCCCACATTCACAAGATGTCTTGTCAGAGGTGAAGGAAGGGTTTGGTAATCAGATAAATCTTTGCCTGGACCTAGGATTGAACCTCGGCCGCCAGCATAGAAGTCTGACACCTTACCCCTAGACCGCCAGGTCACCAACAACAACAGTATAAAAACGGACGTTGTTCGAATTGATCCAAGATTGAAAATGATTCAGTTTATTAATCGAAGCAAAGTCATTCTTCTCGAAAATAGCGTCAAATATCTGCTGAAGTTATTCTTCTACTAATAAATGCCAACAATTTGAATGGAAAAACAAAAACAGATTGGTTTGTGTTCTACTCACATAAACCATATATTTGTGATATTTTGTAAAATAAAACACACACAAATATACTTATTTTTTTATTGGGCCACCAAATATGTATCTGGATTCACAATGTTTTAACGAACTTTCCCACATCTGACGCGGAACATTAGAATATGCATATATTATACAAAAATGTCGGTGACTTGGGAGTGATCTTTTAGTTACGGATATAGCCGCATCAAGCATTATATTCATAAATTTAAGAAAATGACGCTTGTCGAGTTAGATTGCCGTGTCAAAGTGTCATTTTCAAAATTTACGAATATGTATTTCTTATTAGTTTAAAATAAAAGAGATATAGTATATTATCAATTTAGTTTGGGAATACTATCTTGTTCAAACAGTTTCGGCCATCCTCTCGCAAACTACTAAAGAAAGGTTACCGCGTTCAGCCGCTAGAGTTGGTAGGCAGGCGTGACCCAGTTCACCGTCCCCTGTGCGTCACGCCGAATTACCGTGGGTAACAACGCGTTAAATAAAACAAGAGCGTTTATATTGGGAACACCCTGCATCGTGATAACCTGTCAAGGTGATATCTTGAAATTCAGAAGCGCAACATGTGTCAACAAACATAAACAAAAACAACGTAAGTGACCACGCTCGTGCGAAAAACTTCGTGGCTTGGCTATACCGAACTAAAATCGAACATAATATTTTGTACTCACGTTCACACATTTATAAATACGATTAGTGATATTTCTCACCCAGAATATCGGGCCGAAACATAGTCGCGGCTATGAAAAGTGGAACACAGCACGGTTCTTTCGAATGGCGACATGTGCTAATTATAGTGTAAAGGCGAATTCAATAATTTGGTCCGATTATACTATAAAAAGCGACTATAGTGTAAAGGTTGGTAATAGTAGGACTTTGGTAGGGTGAATCTGTTAGAAAATACAAACCTATTTTTTGTGATCAACATGGGTAAGATTATACTATATTGTTAGTGTTATTTTATAGGTATTGATAATATCTATCAAAAGTTATATTTTAAATAAGATGGATTGACGTTTGAATAAGGAAAAGTATTTAGTAACTTTTCTAGATGTCAGATAAGATTCTTCCAACGAAAATTGAACTGTACTTACATAATATGATGTGACTCAAGTTATGTTGTTTAGAGTTAAAAAAAGAAAAAAAAGTTAAAAGATAGACTAATTTTCATTCCCAAAATTGCTCAAGAGGCGAAGTGAGTTATTTTGGTAGGAAGGCCTTATTTTGAACCAGAATCTAATTGTATAGTATTATTTTGGTAGAATAAAAAAGGGCTCTCCAGCATGAACTTAATACTACCATTCCGGAAGGTCTATAATTCTACCAAATACTACTACTATACAGTAGACTCCTGGGTAGGAAATAGGGCCTTCCAGAATCAGAGAATAGCTTGCAACCTAGATCTCCTCAACGCGGGGCCGACAGGAACCATCACAGGCATATATACCTCTTACGATTGGATGGAACCCTGGTTCATTCTTTCTCATATCAGCTCGAAACATGATGAGAATAAAATAAATAAATAAAAGTTACTTTTCAAAATGATATTAAAACAACCAGTTCGCTTTAAAGGAAGATATATTTAATAACTTTATTTGTAAAAACTAATCTTCTACCTGTAAGTCTCACACCTCGCGCTAAGTACAGTCAAGTTCTGGCCAGCTACCAATGTCGACTGACACGAGGGTGAACTAAACCTAGCTACTCGCTAGAGAGCACGTCACGGGTAGGTGCGGCCGACAAACGACCCTTTGTTACCGATACAAGACGAGAGACCGCCCCCACTAACTCACGTTGGCAATAGGATGTGGCCAGTATCCCGACGCACTCCTTGGCCATTTCCCTCTCATGAACGATATTTCAAAATTACTAGGGATATAACTAGTAAGAACACGGGGGGAGTTACTTTCATACGTCACTTTTGATAAATAACACCATTACTTTTCTCAACAGGAACTGATAAGCTATTGGCGGAGGCTTTAAAATGTGTTGGAAAATTGAGCAAGGACTTTTGGTGTAGCACGCTAAAGGGCATTCCTTAAATTACGTAAGGTTTTTTTTTGTTGCAGGAAGAGCGTGAAGGAGGCCAAATCCATCTTATAAAGTTTCATATCACTCGCTTTATTATCAATCCGTTATGTCTAAAAATAACTAAACGATTAAAATAATATAATTTATCAAGTAGTAAAAAATGTCGTAATATAGAAGGGGGGATGAGGAAGGAGAGACTGGAGAGGAGGCAAAAACCACGAAGAAAAAAAAGCCTATCGTAATTTAATCCCTAATAATCTATCATAGTGTTATCAGAATCATCCTCCGCCCAGGGCCATAGATTACTCTTATACAAGGCAGTGAATGATGAAAGTATTCTGATTTGTCAGCTATTCTAAACCTATCAGAATCTCAGCCGCAGTGACTTATCTGCTAGTCAAGCACGCACCTATTCCTAATGGCATTTGTCATTAGGTCTAATATTTATCTAAAACCCTGTAGTGAATACTACTAATATCTAGATATTTTATAAAAATAAGTTCAATATTTCTTTAAGCGAACTAAGTTACACCTAGATGATTTTTTTATAAAACAGCAAGTTCAAAATAAAAACATAGATTTACATTACTGCTTGTTAAATAATGTATAGTGTTGAGTTAGAATGCTGAGGGCGGAGAGCTCGCAGTTCGAATCTCGGTCGGGTGAACTGAAGGTTTTTTCCTAAATGGTTTTCCACTCGCCCTCAACGCAAATGCTGGTTCACTTCCTCTAAATCCAACCTTCACATTCCTAATTCATTAGCGTAATAGTACTTAAGCGTATAGCCCGAACGGGTAGTCAGACGCGGTGATAAATAAATAAATACATTTTAGTGTTTGTCCTACTCCCCAGATTCCCACGCTTGGCGCTAGTGTCGATTTTCATACGCAGGGCCTTTTATAAAATACATATTTTGTTGTGGTCAACAGCGATGACATTTTACTATATTTTTAGTGTTATTGTATAGATATTTATAATATCTATCAAACGTGACAGTGACAGACCATTTATAGTATGATTTTGGTAGGAAGAACAGTAGAAGTTAGTTACTAAAGTTACTAGAACAATTTTAATATATTCACACATAAAGTCGTGTTATCTGTAGTTGTCACTTTAGATAAATATCATCAATACCTATAGAATAACACAGATAATATAGTAAAATATTATCATTTTTGGCTGCAAATAAATATATTAAAATTTCCTCTACTGTTCTTCCAACCAAAATCAGGGTATAGCTTGACACATGAACACGTTAAAGAAAATCTAGTAATTCTTTTAGCTGCCGAATAGGGCCTAAGAAAATCCAATTTCTAAGTTGTCAGTCGTGTCATGGAAACAAGCTGTATAAACATCAAAGATGCGGTCAGCGCGGTGCGTTTAGAAAGTTGTGGACGGAACAAGGAGACGCGTGTGATGACGGATGCAGTGGTGTGACCTACTGTCCTGTAGACGAGGAATCGTTAGCTATCTGTTCATCTTGAAGCGAGGGCGACGCGAGCTGCAGTGAGATGAGAACCACCTCCCCCACCCGCCTCTTGACAATCAATACGAGCCGGCTGGACGACTGCCTGGGGGGCGGGGATGGACCAGGGTTCGAGTCTACCTCGGAGAATAGCTGCACCGCGTCTCTACAGCATGTGCGCCAATGTCACGTCCGAATTCGTATCACAGCAGCGGTTTTCGTTAAAGTCATAAATAATTTTATTTTAATAACGATTCCCAAACTTTTCATAGCTTTATATTGTGTTGTATTATAATCAATACAAGTTACATACGTTATATTATTGTTTTTAGTACTTTATTTTGAATAGTCTTTTAGTGTGCGATATTTTTTCTCCATAAGACCAACTATCCGGGTTTTCATTATACGGACTAACCTATGTACTAATTATTAGTCCATAAAACCGGATCCAGGTTAGATTCCCGGCTGTTACCATGGGTAATTTTCCCGAAAGGGGTATAACCCCAACGGTTACCAGGGTTTGCACTGGTTCCACACCATCAAACTCACTAACAACACCATCACATCTCATCTGGACATGGAAAGTGTCTCCACAGAAAGGATGTACGATTAATACATTAGGTTATCCCCTGGGTAGCGGTACATTAGTATTGGCTAATCTTCCCACAAAAAGACTGGGGTAGTAGTGATGTAGCCCAGACACGCATATACTAATATAGTAGCCCAGATAAGCTGGGTTCTACAATTGTGGCTTGGAGGTGGATATGGTAGACGGAAAATTTTCCTCTAGTTTTTTCCGTTTTAAAATAAAATTACTTTTTATGAGACAAAAAAAATCAGCCATTTAAATGAGTTCATATAAAGCAATAACATCGATTTTAGTTCTCTTCTTCACTAGCGTATCCACTACAGCGCAGCGTTTGGTGATTAAATTTATCACTAACGTCAGGTCTCTTTTAGACCAGATATATTAATACTTCAATATTATAATCAAAGCGTTTACAAATACAACTCTTTGCATTAACATTTTATTCTATAATTGCCATTATTCGTTCCGGATTTTAAAAATTTCATCAAAAAGATAATTAAAAAAATCTTATAGAGTTGACAAAGTATTGGCCAACAACTTTGACCCTTCACCCCCTTGTTCCCCTTCACACTATTTGATGAGTTCGTGTGTATGATATATTTTTACATCCATTAATATTTCCAGCCTGTGTTATCGGCCAGTTTTTATTCAAGCCATATATTTTCCACTATCGGCTTGCTATGTCTGTCAAAGCTTCATATACCTTATAATCTAACTTAAGACTAGGACAGGCACAACATACAGTCCACGGACGTTAATGTATCACTGTGAAGGGGTAAATCTACATGTCACTAATTATAATTTTTTCGGCCATGTCGGGAATTAAACCAGGAACGCTTAGCTCAGTAGACAAACACGCTACCGACTGAGCTAAGGTATCGGAATGTATTATTTATTTATATATATACTTAACACATAGGCTCTCACCTCTAAGTTGCAAGCCACCATTGCGGTAAATATTCATCTCTATATGGAGGTTAGCAAGAGTGGCCATCTACAGCGAGGGTGCAATTGATGGATACATATACTCTCTCCATTTCCTACACCAAGCCCGAATATAATTGAAAATGCGCTAAGCATGGATTTCAAAATCTCAGCAACTATAAATAATAAATTCAACTAGGTCCTACTGTAAATTATATAAAAGGGTGACGAAATGGTAATATGAAGAGCTGAGAGGGAAGGGTTGACAAAAATGCAAATACAGACCCTCGGGGAACGTTAGCATAGATTCCATCCATCTCGAAATATGATTTGCATCTTTGACGCGCAAGGCTGATTTCAATCAACGTTACGCGTATCCAGATGCTCCAAAAGTAAATACGCGCATGATCAAACAACAAATTTGAAAAAGTTTTCTTTTAAATCGGGACAAACTCTGTCCTCAACATCTTACTACTGGTAATAGCTTTTATCAGATGATATAATTATACGGTTAATTTTTTTTATAGGAAGGACCATAATTGATAGCTAGAAAAGTTACTAGATCTACTTTCACGTATTCAAACGTCGAGCCATGTGATCCATAGCCGTCCCTTGTGATAGTTATTATCAATATCTATAAAATAACAATAATACAGTAAAAATCCGCTTCGGTGGCCGCATGTTATGACTTATGAGGCATCACTCTCGCAAGACTAGATTGCCGATCGAGGTTCAATGCCGGTTGGGTGTGCTGTAGGTTTTTCTTATATGGTCTTAGCTCTATACTCATACAAATGCGGGTACACTTGATAAATTAAACCTTACTAATCCCTACCACATTAGAATCTACTAGTTGGTACACAGATACATAACCCGAACGGGTAGTAAGACTATGTGCTAAAATAAAAAAAATAAAATGTGCTAAAATAAATATAGTAAAATGTTATAATTTTTTTACACCCATTATTGTTTCCATCCTGTGGCCTGGGTCAGTTTTTTTTACTCAAGCTTTATATTTTCCACTACCAGCTTGCTAGGCCTGTCACAGCTTCATACGCCTTATAAGCTAATTGAAGACTAGGACAGACACAACATCAAGTCCCCTGCCGTTAATTCATCACTTTGAGAGGGAAAACCCACATTCCACCAATGATAAAAAAAATTCTGCCATTACCGGGAATCGAACCCGGGATTCAGCTCAGTAGACAGACATGCTACCGACTGAGCTAAATAAGGTGTCGGATAAAAAAATGTTATCAATGTTGTAAAAAAAAATTTCTAAAAGGTATTTTTAATGAAAACGGTAGCGTATAGGAAGCAGGCGGATAAGTCACGCAAACAACTTTAGTTTGATCAAACAACCGGTGGTCTAATGCGTGATGAAAGCAAATATAAATACAGGTTGTCTGAAAAGTTACTGTGCAGGGAAGTATTATGTACTTTGTTTAATTTCTTCCTACAAATGTTGGAAATGTCCTCCACGGGCATCACTGAAGACATGTCTGGACACCCCTCTTCACATGATATAGCAAGAGGTGTGTCCTAAAATGTCTACGATACTTTGTTGTACAATAACTTTTCGGGACACCTGTAGAAAAAACAAAAGCCCCCATTAACAAGTTCAATAAAACCACCCGTGAAATGTAATTGTGTTTGAATAACAAAATAAGCACTTTTATTGTAATTTAACGGCTGGGGAAAAAAAGGTATTAGTATTTTACAATGAATAGCTTTGTGGTAAATTGGAAGCCACCAATTGCTTTCAGTTCGAATCTCGGTGCTTTCGGTAATTTGTTTGTAGTGGCATGAGAGTAGGTAGAATTTAATTTGGGGGAAGGCGGAGTTCTAAATCGTAATTCTATGACTTACTACCGTAGCCCCATGGCTTCTTTGGCGCTGACTGACAGCTCACAGCTGACTTCTGACAGTCAACATTTAGGTATATACCTATATTTTGACTGTCAGAATTGACAGCTGCTAAACACATGTTTGTGCAGATAATGTGGTTCGGCGTAGGGATACATAATTTGGTCTGGTAACTATTCAAAGCCATCAGCACCAAAGAAGTCATGGGGCCACTGTACTAAGCCCTTAGAAATAAGAACATTGTTATTGTATACAGTAGGGGTGAAATTTAATTTATGTGAGGGAATAGCCGAGGGTTGAGGGGGAGAAACAAACGTTTTATAGGGACTTTCTATCCCCCTCTCTCCAGTTTAATGTTAGTATATTTGATGCTTTTAAGAGCTATCTGTAGTTATCCTCATTTGTAGAATTTTTGGAAAATTATAATATTTCAACAGATTTTTAGAAGAGTGCTCCTCCCAAAAATCCTTTGAAAATGTTGATGCTTCTAAAATCTATTTTAAGAAGTGCTCAACAGAATTGTTTGTATAAATTAGATTACCTAGAATATATTTAGAATGTTCTTCGTCAAATTCCCCCCCCCCCTCCCAAAAAGATGCGTTTAAAATCTATGTGAAGTGGTCTTGTACCAATACATTTTTAAAATTGAATTTCCTTAGAAGATATTTAGAATGGTCCTCAACTGGATTAAAAAAAATATGCCTTAAGAATCTATTGAAAGTTTAATACACTTAGAAGCTATTTGGAGAGGCCCCTTACTGGTATTTCTTTTAAAAATCAGATGCTTCTAGAAGCCATTAATTAGACAGATTCCAACAATAGACGTATGCTCAAGATCATTATTTTAATTAAATCTAAAGTGTTATTTTTTTGCCCGCGTCTTAAATGTCAGGGCTATCCGTGTATTTACACCACTGGGTTAGGAATGAATAATGTTGAATTTAAAGGAAATGTACGCGTAGCGAGTGAGAAACCTAGAAAAAAAAACAACACACGCGACCGGGAATCAAAAACTCCGATCTTTCCAGCCATCGGCTATTCAACCTATGCGAGAGTAACGCCTTAGACCAGCGATCGGCAACCTGCACACCACCAAAAAATTGTATCTGGCCCGCAAACGATTTAACAAACAAACTAAATATAACTAATTATTATAAAGTAAATAAATTAAATTTCTTTGCTCGATATTTTTTACAAGCCAGCTCACCATTTTTTTAAACCCATACATACGACCAGCAACATCAAAAAAGTTGCTACGACCCTTTCCTTAAACCATTCTTCGGCCATTGAAGCGAGTAATATAGTTTGTTGTCCGAGTCAGGCACACTATCCGTGAACTTAGATCAGGGGAGCGGGGTTTAATAATGTAGCTAATGTAAAGGGTATACCTGGAGTTTGTTAGGAAGCCAATTCTAGAAGACCTCTTTTCTTAACAGAGTCCGGTAGTATTTTGGTAGAATAAAAGGCCTTCCAAAACGGTTGTCTTTTAAGTCCAGAATTGTTTTTCTATCAAAATCAAGGTATGTGTACCAAGGTTTTCAGCATGTTACCATCACGACCAATTAGATGATGGGTGACCTGGCGGTCTAGGGGTAAGGTGTCAGACTTCTGTGCTGGGGTCCGGGGTTCAATCCTCGGTCCCGGCACAGATTTATCTGATTACCAAACCCTTCCTTCATCTCTGACAAGACATCTTGTGAATGTGAGGAATGCCAGGCCTCCACCGTGGTTCGGATTCCACGTTAAACTGTAGGTCCTCCATTTCATCTCACAATCACCCTACCATTACACATTAGCGTAAGTGCGTATAACCCGAACGGGTAGTAAGACGCGGTGCTAATAATAATAATAATAATAATAATAATAATAATTAGATGATAAACCTGGACATAATAGCGTTTCGAAAACCAAAAGTGGTGACGCAATCAAACCTTGATACTATCATAAAGCCAGTATTAGAAAAACAAACCTTGATAAAACAATAGGTTTCAGAGCTACGCTTCTTGAGTTTTATTCAAGGGACACTTTCTTAAAAAAAGTTTCATAGTGTCATCAAAAAACATACTTTTTTTCTTCTTTCTTTCAAGCCATGCAGTCATAAAAAAGTAATTATGTGAGTCACATCCTGGAGTAAATGAAAATAAAGAGTTGCCGCAGCGTATGTGAGAGGCTAAGTAAACTCCAGATATAATAAATAGATGGAGATCGGAGGATAAATAGTCATAGAATGCGAGCGGCGCATGACGGCAGAAAAGGTAAAGTAGCACTGCAAAAACTAAGAGCTTACATATACCCCGTTTAAAAGTAAAAGTAGTAGCGGGCAGTTGTTAAAGAACATAAACATGGTGTCTACAGTAGCCCCATGACTTCTTTGGTTCTGACTGACAGCTCCCAGCTGACGGCTAAAAGCTTTGTTAGTTACCAGACCAAATTATGTATCCCTACGCCAAACAATATGATCTGTAAAAACATGTGTTTAGCAGCTGTCACTTCTGACAGTCAAAATTTAGGTATATACCTAAATGTTGACTGTCAGAAGTCAGCTGTGAGCTGTCAATCAGCACCAAAGAAGCCA
>CABFVX010002933.1:81420-99421 GCA_902151425.1 Timema shepardi | reverse complement strand
GTTTCGATATAAACGCTCCAAATAGCTTACATATACACTTTTCTGTGTATAAAGGACTGTTTTGAAACGCCTGCAACACTACTTATGTGGCTTAGTTAGCTAGCGCGCTAGTTTCATGTTGAGCTAAACTGCCGAGGACGGGAAGATCAAGGTTCGAATATCGGTCGAGTGAACTGGAGATATTTTTTCTAAATGGTTTTCCACTATCCCTCCACGCAAATGTGGGTTCACTTCCTCTAAATTCAACCTCCCCAATCCTTAACCCACTAGCGTAATTAGTACTTAAGCGTATATCCCGAGTGTGTAGTAAGAAGCAGAGCTAAATATATAAAATATTGATTGTAAAGAATACATTTCTGGTGAGACACTGCAACTAAGATGGAGAGTACTACATTGGGAGGGGATAGCTATTACATCCGAAGAAAATATGTAAATCAACATTACATTTAGCAGAGTGCAATAATTTAGTTCTCAAAGATCTTTTATTGCATGTATATTTTCATTTACCATTTGCAAAGCACGTTTTTGATTTAGTCGTGAGCATTCATTAGGAATTTTTATCTAGACTTTATGTCATTTATTGAATTATTAGGTCATCTTTTGATAATTTTTAGGTAATCGAATTCCGGGCCCTGTTCAAAACCCATTTTCTGGGTGTTAAAAAGAGGAATGGCCAAGTAATATAACACGCACTGTTCTAGAATAAGCTAAGCTGTATTAATATTAATTAAATACACGCGAAACAAACTGAAAACTTCAACACTTAGTTATTTTAACCAACCAGCACTGCATCTGTTCAACACAGAGCCCAAGCTTAGTTATGCGTGACGTAAGATGGCTCAAGATGGGAGATGGAAAAATTGTCCGGCCAGTAATCGGAAAAACCATAGCAATGCATAGCTTAGCTTAGTTTAGGGTGACCTGGTGGTCTAGGGGTAAGGTGTCAGACTTATATGCTGGCGGCCGGTGGTTCAATCCTCGGTCCCGGCAAAGATTTATCTGATTACCAAACCCTTCCTTCACCTCTGACAAGACATATTGTGAATGTGAGGAAGGCCAGTTCTCCACCGTGGTTCGGATACCACGTTAAACTGTAGGTCCTCCATTTCATCTAACAATCATCCTACCATTACACATTAGCGTAAGTGCGTATAGCCCGAACGGGTAATAAGACGCGGTGCTAATAATAATAATAATAATAATAGCTTAGTTTAGCTTTCTGTGTGAACCAACACATTTAAATATATAATCCGCTATTTTTCTAAACAGTTAGCACAGCAAATCTTAGCTTATCTTAAAAGTTCTGTGTGTACTGGCCTTAAGGCATGTGTTTAAATAATTGTTTATCGATGCTCGTTCCTGTAGGTATTCACGCTAAATGCCAAGCTTATTTAGTCTGGTTCGCCGGTATCAGATAGTTTGGGGTTTGAGTCTAGTAGGGTTTACGGAAGGTATTTTTATAAAGGTATTTCTACTCAAATGCTGATACATTTATTATAAATTATACCATCTTCATTTCTTTTTCATTGGCTTAGTTGAAATATTCGCGTGTAGCACGAACGGGTTGTAAGATGCGGTTGAAAAAAAAGTTATTTAGAAATTGCCCTTTACACAAGACAAAAAAAATGTGACCTTGAGCTGAAAGCTGTTGTCAGGTCAGTGTTCACGGTTGACGTCGTTTTAACAGGAGGCAGCTCAAACCATGTCAGGTTTATTTAAAGCTACAAGAAGTGCGACCAACTAGAGCTTTGTAATTCAACAATTAAGACGGTAACAATGGTCGGTAGAGGTTTACAACAAGAATCAGAAAAAGGAATCTTTCGAGTGAACTATTTCGCTTCTCTGTTTTTGTTTTGTTCTAAGTTGGAGTATGGTGGTAAAGTAAGGGAGGAGTGAGGGCTCTATGAAAATGATTGACCATCATACAAATACTTTTTACAACACCTAAAATCGTTTCGCCGTTTTAAATCAGAGTACTCTTATATATATACTTATTATTAATAGTGTATGGGAACTCTATAGTAAGTAAAGTGAGCATTTTTTCAACATTTTCGGAAAAAGTTTACGGTTAGCAGTCTACACTACAGCTCAATATATGACATAAGTCATCCAGCTTAATGTTAGCTAATCAGTACAATATATCCTTGCTAATATTAATTCTTAGGGATAGGAGGAGCCAAATTGGGTTTTGTACCAAATCCACCTTGTGAGGGAAATTGTTCTGCAAGGTAGCAGTGCCTAATCCACCTGCTGTGAAAAATATTGGTGGTAGCTTGGGGTCACAAACAGTGCCCACTCTACCTATGCCTGTGTATAGTTTCTCAAATTACTTTCCTCACCCCTACCGTTTATATGAAGCAATGAATAGCCCTTTTACTTGTATTTATCGTTTTAAAGCATTTGAAAGAATTACAATTTTTTCAAATGGATTTCTGAACTTAACCGTACAATAAACTATCGTAAATCCTTTTATTTTTCTACATCTTATCCCTTTCATGTGGGGTCGACCTTTTTAATCTTATGTCAAGTCACAAGAATTTGCCATATTTTTTTTTGGCATGGGGACCTGTTTTACAGCAGGATGCCTTTCCTGATGCTAACCCCCGACACTTACCCGGGGAAACAGTAAATTCTACGAGCGAGCGTGTAAAAGCCCATCAATTTTACCGGAAAGATACTTTCACATAGCCTCGAGAGATATTTTACATACCACAATCGAGATGAGACAAATGGATTCGTTTTCCCTTAAAGGGAAGTTGTGCTACGGACTTTGATTGATCGAGAAAAATCCATTTATCTGGGCTGGATGTGAACCCACGAACATCGATTCTTGAGGCGAGAACAATACCCCAAGACCACCTAGTTCAGCAGTAATCTACCGTGTATATTTTTACTAAAATACATTTCTTGCAAAACACAATTATTTTCTATTTAAAATATTTAAATATTTCCTTAATAAAGTATCACGAATAAAATAAAATCGTAATATAAGAGACTTAAATACAACTCCAATTTAGGGACAACCCAAAAATGTAATCCATTCATTCATTTTTCATAAGGAACCCACAAGCCTTGAGTGTATGAAGCAAAACAGGCGTCACATTTTGAAAGACACATAGCAAAAATTAAAAAGTTAAATGGTAATTACAAACTTCAAAGTATTTTAATTTTTTTTTTCATTAATAGGTGTGCAGTATCACCTCCCAATTAGGGTGATGTAGCCTATTATGATTTAACACACAACGCAAAAATAAGCGTAAGAAAAGAAGGATGAAAGAGATTTGGAAAAAATAAAGAAAAAAGGTGAGACCGCGTGATCAATGGAATAACTGACCCAAACCCTCGTTTACACGTTTGGTCTCAACATTTTTACACATTTTCCTTATTTGTGGGATATCATGCGACTATATAGAAATAAAAAAAAGGTAGCTTTTAAAATCTACATAAAGTCGGTTATTTATAAACACACACAAAGTTCATGTCTTTGCTTGGGGAAATAAACTTGAAAATCAAAAAGAAATGAAAAGTTGGCGAGTAGTGCTAAACAAGAGAAAAATTGGCATTTGAAAAAGGTGGTAAACCCTAGTTAGTTCGTTGAAAAATAAAAGTGTTTTTGACTTTGACTGGTGAGATGGTGTTAAAAAAGGGCAGCGGTGTGGGTTTAGAAGTTTGTATTTAACACGACGGGAAGACTTTGTATAATAGAGTTGTAATTAATTAACGCTGATGGTTTTTTTAAAGTCTATGTGAAGAGAGGGTAGTAAAAGAGGTGGAAGAAAGTGTACGGCTGAAAGAGAGAAGAAAATGGTCCAGCTCACAGCTTCCAGTAGCTAGCTGTTTGTTAATCTTGTGCTTCTATTCTCTTACACTTTATGTAGTTCAGAGCAACAGGAGACTATATCCACCCGGGTGGGCTATTTGTATATTTACCCTTTTATTTTGGGTGTGCATGATAGATTAAATATTTATAGGAAATACGCCCACGTTTACGTGGATGGCAGTCGAAACAATTTAAGGGTGTATACTCCAGTATTTAGTTATTTTAACATTTTATATATATTTTATTTATACTCTTTTGATTATAAAACTTTTGCTCTAATGTTAATATTCTCATCACTATAGGTATGTTGAAAATACTACCATGGGCTTATTTATTGACGTTTTAATTATTTACCAGTAAATTTTGAATAAGCTTCAATAAATACATTAAATCTTTATTATAGCAATTAAAATGTAAAATATGGTACTGATTTTTTAAATTTATTTGAAGTATTTAATGTGCACTTTTTGAATTAACTGATTAACCTGTATCAGCACACGAGAGTTTCTATGAGCGAGCGTGAAATAGTCTACCAATTTTGCCAGGCAAGGTATTTCCACATACCTTTCAAGGTTCATTTACATGCCACAATCAACATGTGACCGATTACTTTACTTTACTTCCGAAGGAAGTTGTGTAATGGATTTTGATCGTTCAAGAAAAGTCCGTCAACCCCGTCTGGGTTTGAACACTCAAACATCGAGTCCTGAGGCAAGAACTTTACCCCAAGTAGGTCAACGAAGGTACTAAAGAAATAATGTAACTTACAAGTTTTTCCCATCAACTTTGTTCGCGTTAATGTTAGTTTTAAAAATACGTTAATTAAAACAATACCATTTTTAATTCCAGAGTTTATACCTTCCAACACAAAGAATAAATCCCGCAATGTATTTCGTAAAAATAACAACGATGGAAACTTTCAAGTTTAAAAATATTAATTTTCAGATTAAAGAAAAGTCAATGTAGTGTAATTATTTCTTTTTTAAGAAAATGGCTCTCTTAACGTACCCAAAGTGCCCGAGCGCTCGGGCACACTTTGACGGGGGGCCGGATTTGGAGGCATTTACCGGTGGTCGTTCAATGTGCGTCAGTGTTCCTGCGCTCCGTAGCGGCTGGACAAGCGACCGCCGGCCCGGCGTGGAGTTTTCCAGCAAGTGCGGCCAGGGTGGCCTTTTAGGCCGCATTGGCGTTCCTCTTGGCGACTTCCCCGTCTGGTGTCCTTGTGTTTTGGGCATATGCCTCATCCCCACCTCCTAGTGGTGAGAGTCGGTAACCAGGCTGTGGCCGGCGCCTGGGCTAACGGGGAGAGGTCCTTCCGCTTCCATCTGCTGTACACGGATCCCCAACTCTGACTGCTCTTAACAAGGCGGATCAGGGGCCATTTGGGTCGACTTGGCGTTGGTCATGTTCCGCCCGAAGTGGTGGTGGTTTTCTCCGTGGAAGGCATGCGAGGGTTATCGGCCGTGGGTCACCTTTAAGACCCACTGTGGCAGGAAATCCGGTCAAGCGCCACCCCCAATTCCATCTGTTCGTACATGGCCGAACGGGGTTGTGCGCGAGTCCTGGCATGGTGCCTCTGTCAGGGCGGCGGTTCACTTGNCCCAATTCCATCTGTTCGTACATGGCCGAACGGGGTTGTGCGCGAGTCCTGGCATGGTGCCTCTGTCAGGGCGGCGGTTCACTTGTGTGAGTGGGCACCTCCGCGAGGTATTCCTGGTAACATGTTTGTCATGGCCAAGTCCCATCTCCTTCGGGAGGCCGCTTAAGCTAATTTCCCTCCCACATCTGAGTTCCAGCAGTGTGTGACCGGCGCTTAGGGGCATGGAGTCTCAGAAGGGTGCTAGGCGAATATATCGGTGGAGTCTACCCCTTACATTTACCGGTGGTCGGGACTCCACGACCTTAATAAGTGGAGGAAGTCGACGCTTCGGCGTCCAGATTTAGCCACACAGAATATTTGTATTAACTGAAGGAAATGAAGTAAAAAAAAATTTAACGCAAGACCTCTTTGTAAATAACTTAAGTAGTTTTGTCATCAGGAGTGAAAATTTACAGATTGCTTCTAGAACTATCATGGGAATATACCACATATAGTGTAGTCCATATGAAACTAACCTGCCTTGTATACCAACACCTGCCACCTTCAGGGTTTTCCTTAGAGTTGTGTTGATAGTCATCAAATGGCGAATCTTATTAGGAAATTGATTGGAACCATGGGTATTCTTGGAATGACTATCCATTTTCCCGTAGTGCAACTTTTCACGACAGTCACCTCTATGATTGAATATTGCAGACTGTTTACCCGTGAGCGGGTCTCACTACACAGTTTAGGCGGGTTCAAATTACGCAGCAAATTGGTGGGGGTTTAAATTTTAATTAAAGAGCGTGAATGGATAAACCTATTGGATTAAGAGAATTGAAAAATTAGACAGGATAGTGACTACGGACATGTGAGTGTAGGATGGTGCTTCGTACTGGTCTAAAACACAGTCGTTAACTTTCCTAACAGATTCATTTTCAGAGTTAGAACAGTTTGCTCCTGAAGCCACGAAAGAGGCCTGTTTTTCAGAAGATGAATATCGCGATAAATCAAATGAACTTATTCTTGGATATCCTTGATCATGGCGCATTTCTGGGAGTTATTCAAGGACACAACGCTTTCGTACTCTGCGAAGACTTTAATACCAAGTTTTAGTCATAGATAGATAAATTAGTCTAGTGTTTTTTCTTAGCGCAGGCAGATAAGTATGTTGGTTGACAAGGAAAGTTTCACAGAGCCTGGGCATATGTAGGATCAGTTCAGGCAGAAGTAGACCTCATCATTTATAGCGACTCTCGGAAATGCCGGTACAGTTTGTTGGACGTCTCCGGAAAAAAATACGGTGACGTATGAGCTCATTGTTGCATCTGGGGCCTCTAAAAGTTCTATTTAGACCCTCAATTGGATACCATATATCACTTTGTACTCTCATTCCATAATATAAGAGATATTTTTCTAGTAAATTTGATGTGAAACCTTGCTTCTACATGTTGCACACAGCAATTTGCTCGTTAGAAAAATGCAAAGGTGGTTTAAATATCGCATAAGCTGTTCTGCCCCCTTTTACAAAATAGTAACTATACCTGGTTAAGCCACTGCAAAGGCAGCACATCCCTTAGACCTGAGCTTAACCAAGAATGAATTAACTATGAAAGTATTTCCATTGACTTGAGGCACATCTCAAAATAAACACTTTTCCTACTAGATCTCGAATATTCTACAATACCTTTATGTTGTAATAATATCGGATAAAAATACGACACCGCGCTTTGGGCGTCAATAATAAAAACTATGTGATCAATCTCCCCGCTTCGGGCGTCGATTGATACACAACGGATTAATTCCCAGATAAAAGATGATGTGATGACTTTAGGTTGTCTTAAGCTCCGTGATCGAGCGCCTATCACCACTGTACGGAAAGGATACCGTTTAATCAGCTGTCTATAGCCCCGTGTTCGAGCACTAATTAAATCGGTATTAATATTATTAAAGAAAGAGAAATGTTGTTGGTTGTTATTTCACACACGGTTTATTTATATTACACCAGTAAATTGCTTGCACATATTTCAATTAAATATTTCATATCACTGCACACTTGTGATATTGAAGTGACTTATATTTTAAGGTGTTAGACTGTGACTGACTCGTGCGTGAACGAGGTCCCGGAGATCGTCGTCCTCATCGTCGTCGTGGTCAATTGCAATAGCTATACTGTACTGTAAACATACGCACTATGGTCTATATATGACATATCCCTTGCATTTTCTCCCTTGGTCAACAAAGTAAAAACTAACCAATAGACAGAGTCCTGGCGACACGTTTTATGATGGCTAGCTTCTTATTGGTATAAAGAAATGGCGTGCTCTGCCAAATACTATGAACTTTTTTTCCTTTAACAGGAAGCGACGCAGTTGTGTTTTTACCAGGAAGAAGGCATAAAAAATATATTTTAGGGGTGAAGTCCTTTTCACATCATTCTAAGAAACGCGTGTTTGTTCATGGATGAATCTTAAAAGGATACTCTACCTATATTACTTTAAAGAAAAATTACCTTCATCCATGACTTTTTATATAATTTAGATTAATCCAAATCAATACATTACAATGTATACATTGAGTTGTTCTCTGTTCAATAGAAGCTTGTTTTTAATCAAAGTTTGTAATAGAAATGGCCAATCCTTTGTCGTCTCTTTTAAATAGTTAATGTATAATATAAATCCGTACAAATTGGCAGGAATAAGAAGACCCAAGTTCTTCACGTTATTGTCCAGAGAGACCTAACAATTTGATTGGGTTGGTCTAACCTTCATTAAATATATCTTCATTGAAGGCCAAATTGTCTACATATTATTCTGTTCAGATTCTATCTTCAATATCTTCCTACATGCTTTCCCTGTTTACAAGCCAAATTGCAAAAGGATCTATCCCGTGAATGATTCAGAGCAAATATCTGAGTGTGGAAGAAAAGAGAAACAAAGTGTATTTTTCTGAACAACTGTTCTTGTGTTAATCATACTCAGAGAGTCCAGTGCTTTGCAAACTAATGGGTAGTATGCATGGACTACGTCATTCACGGTACGTAAGTTTTCGAATGAAGTTGGCCCTTTGACGACATGGATATGCATTCTCAAATAATAGCACACTGTGTTTTTTGGGTGTAGGGTATACTTGCGGCTGAGGATATCACCCCTCATTACTCCGGAGGATTCCTCAACAGAAACAACTTGCTTTAGACACTGGAATTCCTTAATTTTTCCAATCATTATATGAAGCAACCTCATTGTGAGTAAGAGTATTTTCAAAAGGATACTCAGTGCACAATTTGAAGAAGATTGTTAACGGTGTGTTACATGGGTTAGTGACTTCAGTGACAGTTGTCTATTTTCTGGATGGACAGCTAAATGCATAACATTTTGAATAACCCTAACAAAAATTGTTCCTCCTCATTGGTCAAGTTAATGCTAAACGTCCCTTGATCATTGCCCTTATTTATTTACTTACAATACACACATAATTGGTAAATTTGATAATATTGTACAGCTACAAATTAATGTGGGAATCGAAAACTCTAAACAGGGCGGGGTTTCGTGGGACCATCCGATAATTGTATCTCTCCAACACTCAAGAACGAATCATGGCCGAGCTCCCTCCATCGTTGGGATGCCGTCTACAATATTTGGAAAATCCATCATACCCGTCGACGTAAATCTTTAAACGCTTTTTGGCAAATATTTGCTGCATGCACGGAAATGATCGATTCAAAAGCCCTTATGAATCGTGTACCATTCGTTTGGTTTGTACATTTGCATGCAGTTGTTGGTTGATTTTTGAATCCAGAATCTCCTAACATATCGATGAATCTATATCGTCGGGTCTGATTATTTCCTGAAGTCATAAGAGTAGATTAATTTGTGGCAGTGCTCCCTTTTGCCACTCCACAATGTACATAAACACTTATCTTGTTTTTAAAGTCACTGTTCATCTTCTTGAAGGCATATAATTTTTTTAGAATAATTCAATATATAATATAAACAAATACCGCATTCAAATGTAATCAGTAATTCTTTAGTTATAAGCGAACATACGCAGGCCTACATAAACGAACCTTTATAAGGATCTTTGAATTGAAAACCAACTAAACTAAAATATTATTTCTCTTTAAATTTACTATAGAAATGTATTCTGTAATCACTTTTGGGATTTGGTGATCAGCATTTACATTGGTCAAATTGGTAGAAACTTTAGAACACGTTATAAAGAACACATTTCAGATTTCAAATATAATAGAACCAAATCAAAATTCGCCGAACACCTCAAATATTCAAACCACCAACCAAGACCTATCGAACAATGTCTTAAACCCCTATATTTTGCTCACAAAGGAACTAAGTTAAACACGGCAGAGAATTTTTTTATTCATGAAGCCATTCTTCAGAAAAAACTCATTCTTAATGAACAACTTCAATCGTCCAATCAAATTTTAATTAACACTATTAAACGTTTACCTAAGCACACCTAAATTCTTTAATCCATTTTTTTCCTGCTCTACCCTCCGTCGTAGCTAAATGGCCCGTCCGAGCCGGTGCCGAGAAGATTTGAACCATTTTCTCCTCCCTAATCCCATCCATTGTCTATCCATCTTCTGTTTTACATGTACGGACTTCTCTTCTTCAACCAACACTTTTGCACTCATTTTTTCAACTGCATCTCCAATTAGGTTGGCAACAATGCTTCTACTTTATTTAGCTCTGCCTCGCTCCACACCTGTCAGTTTACATCCTTGTTCGTTACACATTGTGTCTCAACTTCAACACATCGTGTTCTCAACACATAATGAAGTAAGTCTGTTTGTTTCAAATTATCCCACTTTACATTATAGTTTTTGTTTTTTCCTTTTTTCCTTTTCTCTGTATTAACGTTCTATTTTTTCACTACTTTATAGCAAGTCCTTTAATTTTAATTTCAGCTCCATGATTATGGTGCGCTGATTTAGCACCGAAACATGTCGGGAAAATTAGAGTTCCTGTAACCACCATCTACACAGGAAAACTGTTAAAAGGAGTAAGGGACGTCAATTCTTCCAAATAAAGACTTAGATACTTGGTTATATAATTCTGTATAATATCTTAAATTAAATAAGGTTTCTAATTCAATGTAGCCCACACTATATTAGTATATCGTATCTCTTCCACCTTTTATTTTTAACTGGTTCTCGAATTTACCCCTCCATTTAACTTATTTTAATGTTTTTGTTATCTGTCACCTTATTTATAATAATTGGTATTTCTCAGTATATCATATCACCCTATTTAACTTTTTTTAACTACTCTATCTCACTGTATCTAATGATTTGAATTGTAATTTTTACTTTATTATTCTGTTACTTTGCTCCACTTATAACAATTTATTCTATAGCTTAGCTTATTATTTTTAATTAAGCCATTTTATTTGTCATGACCATATTACACTTATTGTTTTGTTTATATTCTTGACTTGCAGGTTTATTTATAAATACTGTCAACCATATATTTTTTTAATCCATTTTTCTAGCCCCCTTTGACTCATATTATTTTATATGTTTTTATTCAACCTAAGATTATTATTAAAATAAAATGATTTCAACACATCAGTTTCACTTTCCATTGATTTAACTTTTTAGCTTTTTCTTTCTCGTTAATATTTGTATAAATAACTATCTAAGTCTTTAGTTATAATCTATCAACACTCCTTACGTAAGATTATTTTAGAATGTTTTCTAAAATGTTTGGTGATCAAGCTTTACAGTTAATAATTAATTATACATTAAATAGGAGAATTTATCATTGATCACGCACACACTTTAAGAAAAAATTCCTTGTAAAACATCAATTTTCTTTGATTTAATTTGTTTAATCAATAGCCTGACACCTTACCGGTAAAAATCTACTTAGTTTTTAAAAAAACTGCATCGCACTCAGTAGTTCCAGAAATATTAGGCAACACACATATAGACCAACACTTCCTTTTATAAGTAGTAGACATAATATTTAATTGAAGTTTATGTATCCCCTAAGATGTTTTCTTCTATCCCCAGGTGTACGCGTGGGCCTACCCCAGGTTGAATACCACTGATATAAATAAAAGAGATAGTTCTTTGACAAAAAACATTTATTTTTTAAACAAGTCAAGACTTGCTTGTATACCTTTAAGTAAAACTTGCCTCAGAATTCCAGGCCAGAATTTGAACCACAACCTCCCCGTCATCGACATTACAGTCTGTGAGAGCCACGGGCACCCTGCCTCCACGCAAATGTGGGTTCACTTTCTTTACATTCAACCTAACACATTAGCGTGATTAGTACATAGGTGTATAAACCGAATGGCTACTGAAACACGTTGTGGAAACAAATTCATTCTATTATACAAATGGAAGGGTTAGCTCGGTGTTAGAAACATTTGGGGCACTTGTATTATCTTTGGATTGGGAAGCCATGCAAGTCACACTGAGTGTGTATAAGGGTTGGCGTGGGTGGGTACGGGGGAAGGGGTTCGAACTAAATTTCCTTTCCCATCACCAGGCGAGTTCTAATACATTTAATTAAAATTCACTTATCTCTTCCTGTGTCTTTTTAAGTTGGTGTAGGCAAAGGATATATCCAATGGGCTGTAAGAGGTGTTGGATTAAAGAAAAGTTGTAGACTTTTGTAAGAATTCTTACATAACTATGTTTTTGCTTGTCTTTCGTGAATAGGCATAGACAAGATGTACATTGGGGGAACGCCCCCCCTCCCCCCTATAATATTCCCATATGTGAATGGTTGGTTTATACATAAAATTTGATGTCGAGTCTTAGAGAAATGCAAAAAGCAATACATGATTAAGGTAGCTTTTTTATACGAATTTGTTAATTAATTCCAATATCATATTATTCGTGTTTTTAATTAGGTAGACTTACTAAATAAAGTTTTTTTCATTTAAAGAGATAATTGACTAGTTTGGTCTTCCTCAACTTGGCTATACATTCGTGTCTTAGGCTACTACTCTTATGGTATATATATATATATATATATATATATATATATATATATATATATATGTATAGTTTAATTACACTAATAAAGTAGGGATGGGAAATATATTTTTTGTTGGAATTTACCTGAATTTGTGTGGAGTGAGTATGGAAAACAATGTAGTAAAAATTACATCAGTTCACTCAGGCTGGGTTTGAGCCTGGGCCTCCGAACTTCTTGTAACTAGATACCAGATGAAACTGACGTCAAAACAAAAATACCAATTTTTCTTTGACTAAGAAATAGGCACACTTGAACTCCGTGTAATGTGAAAGGCAAGAAATATGGTGGTTATTTTTTTATATAACAAATATGAAATAGTGGTTTGATCAGAAATTAGTTTCAACTTTAAAACAAACCATTATCATTAATAAATTAAACTTAAGAGGTTGAGCACAAGGGCTGATCAATATTTGATGGATTTTAACCGCTTTTTATCTCTTGCTCTTTTTCAACAACTGGCCTTTATCAAAGCTGTACGAATGGGCAATGGTTTCGCAAAAGGCTTACAAAAGTTTAACCCCCTCAACCTCCTCCCGTTTGTACATAAAAAAGGAAAATAATAATGGAATAGAAAGAAAAGTTTCTGTTTCAATAAAAGCAAAGCCACTATATGTGGTTTATATCGGCGTTGAAAAGGAAAGCAGTCGCAGTTTGAAAATCTTTTGTGTCATTCATCTTTTTAACTTCTCTAATGGGAAGTATTTTCTTTATTTTCTCTACCTTTTGCTATTTCTTACCCTTTTATTCCTCCTGCGACAATTCAGCAGTTAACCTTCCCTCTTTAAAAATAAGGGTTTGGCAGGAGGAGCTAGACCAAAAAGTTTTGGGCCAATAGTAATCTAAGAAAACCCTATTCCGAAGAGAACGAAAAAAAACTTGAAACGTTCCACGTGAGCGCCAATTTCTTCAAGAAAGAAAAGAAGTAGAGCGAGATAAGTGAGAATTCATTAATTGGAACTTTTTTTTTGCTTGGAAAATTATAAGTTAGGGGAGAAAAAGTATTCTCTCGTTAATTAGACTCTAAGAAGTTTTCACCCTTTGTTCAATTAGTTATTATTCCTGGTTACAGAAGTGAGGTTTGAGGTGACATAATACAATAAGATCAATTTAAGAAAAAAAAAATATTTTAGAAAGGTTACAAGGTTTGATTTTAACTTGAGAAAATAATTATATGAAAGCTATTTATTCCATAGGGCTTTTGAAAAATTTGAATAGAGTTAACTTCAGCTTGTTATTTTTACCCCTTTTTATATTTTAATTATACGAAGGGATTTTCAGGTGTATGGTTTACCTTACTTCACGCTACGTATATAAACTTACTTTTGGCTACATATAAACCGCATCAGTGAGCTCATGGGCAAAGTTGAAGGGTATAAGTCTCAATTTGACTGGTTTGCTGTTGACGGGGCTATCGGCATTCGAACCCCAGCCAGATTTACACCTATTGGCTATTGAGATATGTTTTATGTCTAAATTGTTTAGGATTTTAACTTCACGTCAATTTTAGGTCACTTTCTCTAAATGCTATCCTACTCATTGGTGTAAATATTGTGCAAATTCTCAGCTCAGTCAGTTGCGTCTCTGACTACTGAGCTAAGGAATCTGTGTTCGATTCTAAGCCTTGCTAGAAAAATTATGATTAGAGACATGAGGGATTACCCTTTCATAATGACGAATTAACGGACGGGGGCTGGATGTTGTGTTTGTTTTAGATTTAAGTTAATTTATAAGATGTGTGCTTAAATAATCAGTCGGTTCTTAAAGTGCACGTTAAGGTGGAATGGAAGGGGACGCGATAAAAATGTCAGTGTTTTTAGAGTTTTTATGGTGAAAGATTTTTTTTGCTAAAATAAATAAAATATAACTCCAGAATAGACATAGAATTTAATTTTCTTAACATTTTGATATCAAAAGTTCTTGAATATCAGTCAAGAGCATTGCGGCATTATTTAACAAACATTTCAAATTAAGAGAAAAAGTTTCGTTAGATTCCAGGACATCATTGAAAGATGTTCAAGAAATTTTGAGGTTACCGTGTGAATAAAATTAAATTATATGTTAGTACTGAAACAATATTTTATTTATTTTGGCCAAAAAAAAAATGTTTTGCCATAATAACTGAAAAAAAACACTGCCTTTTTCTCGCGTCCCTTTCATTCCACTTCAAACACCCCAAATATCAATTTTTTAAACTGTAATATGCGAAAAGTCTGAACGAGTTAAAACGTGAAGTATAGACCAAAATAAAACACAAAAAATATGTCTTTATCTAGATTATTTATATAGGTCTAAGAATTTGAATCAGTTAAAATCTAAAAACTGATGGATACTCAAACACTCCCCAAAGAAACTATCTGGAATTTGGCCCCAGAGCTCTTTGTTCATGGCACCCCCGGAATATATATGTATCTATTTTTGTTGTTGTGAATAACGATCCATAAAATTGTAGATTTATAATATTGATGTTTTTTGTGATTAATCCGTTACATTGTTTTATGATAGGTTTAGTATACTTTCAAGTAAATATATTGAAGTTTTCCATTATTAATAAGTACAATTTCACATTATTCAAATAATTTATTTTATGAAGTATAAAAGTTCGATCATTGTTAATATTTTCTTTTATAAAATTGTGTATTATTCTCTTTTATCTTCACACTCGTTATATTTTGTTTGAGTATGAGCCGATGAAAGAGGAAGTGGGTGAAAATATAGTAAGGAAGTGCTTGATCCCTTTGGAGGCTTCAGTTTCTCAAAAAACCAAAAATTATCTTGGATATCAGTTCTCCACAATGATCGTGGAAAATCTGTGTAAGGAAACAAGAAAATGATTTAAAAGCGTGTCGAATCGCGCTCATGAAGTTGTAAAACGTGAGTGGTTTTATTTTTCTATGCCCCTTTTTAAAAGCGAAAGAAAGAAAGAAGAGTGAGACGTCCATTCGTTTCAGAACTCGTAAACCATGCTATGTTTGGCAGATCTACAACCACCACCCCTAATAAAGCTAAGGTTATGAGGGAGGAACATCCCTCTTAAATAAAAATAGTTACAAGAACAAGGTGTGTCCAGAGATTGTTAGAGGCTTGGCTTGCCAAACAATAGTAAGTTGTTTCTTTTCTTTGCTGATGACTCTAGATAGTCTAGAGCCGACAGGAAGGCATATTCCAAGGACAACGAACTTGTAGTTTGCAAGGCTAAATTCTTTGAATCAATGTGGTTTATTACGGCTTCAATTCTCGTGCTAGAATAGTCGAGAAGAAACTCCTAAATGCCAGAAAGTAAATTATGGTTTTATAATAGTGGAGAACAAACAGGTGAGGAGAAAAATACAATTGAAACGCAATTTTTTGTTGTGACTGCTTATTAAAATACATAATCCGATTTACAGAGATCCATCCTACGCCTTTCTACCAGTTATCTTTCGTTTCCCGGAAATTTAGGTCTTTAACAATCAACCAAAATATCTGGATATTCGTTTGAGATTTCAGAGTGGAAATTTTATATATATATATACTGTGTAGGGGAATAGAACCAAGTTGTGTATTAGTTATGTAATAAACACCAACATCTTGTACTGGTCTTAAATGTATTCAACCTAAGCGTGACATTTGAGCGGCAATGTCTCGGCTACCTATGCAGCCCCCAAAAGTAAAGACTCAACTTAAAAACAATAAATCATAGGCAGTTTTCCATAGGAAGGGGCATTTAGACTATATACACTTTTTTGTGGCCTAAATGTTAACATTCTACTAGTTTATTCATATAATTTCATAGTTATTGATAATATCTATCAAATGCGAACTCTGTAAATCCAATTATTTTACTTATGAATGCGCGAAAGAAGATCTGGTAACTTTTCTCTCAGAATGCCCTTACCATGAAAATTGGACTGCAGATGGAATAACCTCTTGGAATTTTAAGGTAATGAAATTAGTAAACGCTCTTCAGTGGTCGAATGGTCTAAGGCGTCTCTGTCTCAATATATTGGACTACCGATGTTCGGGAGATCAGTCTTAGTTTAAGAGTCACAGTCAAGTTTACTTAATGTAACTATCCTTAAATGTTTTTTCTCTCTCCTTCCTCTAAATTTAACGTTCCTCATCCCTAGAACATTATCGTAGCTAGCTAGTACTTATGTGTATAGCCCTAACGAGTACTAAGACAGGGTGTTAAAAACCAACCAACAAAAAAAACTCTCGCCCGTCGACTAGCTTAGAGAGAGGCTAGATAAATAATCCCCCCCCCCCCAACTTATATTTTTGTTTAGAAAATTGAATATTGTTTTAAAAAGCCTATTTATTTCCAAATACTTTTTATTTTAAGGAAGTAGGCCTACAAGTGGTTTGTTGAAGTAATGGCAGCAAATTATAGCGCTAAAATGTATTCAAACTTTTTTTATAGAGAAAATATCTACTTTTAAAATGAGTCCTCACTCGACTTTCTAATCAAATATTTACTGGTCATAGGCTTCGGTGTTTAGTTTTAAGTAAAATGTATATTTTTTACCATTTCCACAACTTTGAAAACTTTAAAACGACCCCTCTCCCAGCTCTTTATCAATTTTTTACACCATACCACTCAAGTGAGAATTGAATGGCTATAATTTATTTGATCCAAAGAAAAATATTTTATTTACCACTATACAATCGTCCACAAATCAGTGTTTCCATGGTTATGTAAGCAAAGAAATATTGTACGGATTCTGCGAACACAGCAGAAAAACCAGAAATTCACTTGGAAAATCGAGCTTTCAACGGAAGCGACTATTTCATCCGATATCCTGACCCCCTTATTGAGTGGTTGTTAATAAAAATAAGCTAAGCCACTATCTTGTAATTTTAATTAATGTAAATAGACTAATAAAATCATAGTTATATATAAGTTTGAAGTTGCATGTCTTTGATGAAAAGCTTACTACCATTTGTTGTTCCCATTGCCAGAGATTAAGGTAGGAGTTTAGTGAACATGAATTAAAGGCAGTATCTTTGTTGTTTTTATATCAAAACTGTATTTCGTCAAACGAAATCAAAATAATTCTCAAGTTAATTAGAAAAATATAGCTTAATTATTTACTTCACGTGGTGACATCCACAGATCTTGAATATCTGTCGAGGGTGTCATGGAATTTAATGATGACCTTTTCTCTTCATTTAAACAGTTTGTCATCTAGCTCCGCTATACTCATGAAAGATATTCAACAACTGTTGATATCAACATGTGAAGTAAATTAAACTCCATGTTTGTATTGAATCAATATTTTATTTTGGCAAAAACACTGGCCTTTTCTCGTGTTCCCAACACCCCCACCTTAATATAAGAAAAGTTGCTAGCCCTAACTTCACCCCAATAATTACGATATTATTTTTATTGTTGAATAGTGTAACAAGATTAGAGTCTGGCAGCGGGACCGGCGTGTTCTCGTTGTTGGCCCTTGTATCTGCGCTCCTTGTTCTCTCTGTCTCCCTCCTTGTCTAGCATGTAGGTAGCGACCTTATCGCTTGACTGGGGGATTAGAGGGGCCGACGGGTTGTGGGGGGGGGAGGACGGAGACTCATCTGGAGGGGTCTGGATCCTTTTTATTCTAGAAGTGG
>CABFVX010002933.1:55202-70055 GCA_902151425.1 Timema shepardi | reverse complement strand
CCCCCCCCCCCCCTACCCAAATAGAGGAATTACTACTATACGACCCACCTTGGTGGCGTAGTTAGCTAGCGCGCTAGTTTCGTGTAGAGCTCGATTGCAGAAGACAGGGAGATCAAGGCTCGAATCTCGCTTGGGTAAACTGGGTGAGGTTTTTCCTCAATGGTTTTCCACTCTACCTCTACGCAAATGCGGGTTCACTTATTTTATATTCAACCTTCCCAATACCTAGCTCATAAGTGTTATTAGTACTTAAGCGTATAGCACGAACGGGTGGTAAAACGTGATATTATTATTATGATTATTATTATTATTATTATTACATATGCGTGTAGCCTGAACAGGTAGTAACAAAAACATATTGTGATTCAAAAACACTGATAAATCACAAAGGTTTCAGTCCATAAATTTATCGTCACTAAACAATGCATACGTGTATCTAGAATTCAATTTAAGGAGATTGCGGGGTGTTTGCTTGATCTAAATCCCTCACTCACACCTATAGCATTACTGGGAAATAAACATTGGCTTGCAATGACCTCAATGTGCCTCAATAGGTTTCCACTCTCCCTCCACGCAAATTCAGGTGCACTTACTATAAATTAAGCGTTCCTAATGCCTAGCCCATGAAGGTAATTAGTACATAGGCGTATAACCTGAACAGGTAATAAGACGCAGTACAAAAAAATAGATTTATATTACATTTTAATGTATTTCTATATTTACGAATTTTAAAATGTAAGTATAACATTTTTAAACATAATTTTTTTTTAAAAAAAGGAACTTAAAATATTTGCTGGAAGATCCGGAAAAAGAACCAGAACCGATAAGTATTTAGGTTCAACTTGGTGCTTAGACACTATATTTAGTTGTTTCAAGTGACCTGGTGGTCTAGGGGTAAGGTGTCAGACTTCTATGCTGGCGGCCGGGGTTCAATCCTTGGTCTAAGCACAGATTTATCTGATTACCAAACCCTTCCTTCACCTTTGACAAGACATCTTGTGAATGTGAGGAATGCCAGGCCTCCACCGTGGTTCGGATTCCACGTTAAACTGTAGGTCCTTCATTTCATCTCACAATCACCCTACCATTACACATTAGCGTAAGTACGTATAACCCGAACGGGTACTAAGACGCGGTGCAAATAATAATAATAATCATTGTTCCATAAGTCCTTATTGTTCGCGTCTTGTAAACATGTGCGAGTAGAGCACCCCATCACTGCATAAAGAATCTTCAACCAGTATAATAGGTGAACTTCCTCCCCCATCTCCCTTCTCGTACTTTATTCCCTCCATTTAGCTAAACTATCACTGTAGCGTCGTTGGATTGTCCGCAACAATATCCGACTGACAGAAAGCACCCGCGACGATACTTTACGTCACAAATTGTTTGACTGTGACTCCTCTTAAGATCCACCCCTTTAGGGGAAATTCATACTCACCCCTAATTTATTACTTTGAATATAGTACTGATGTTTGCGCGGTTGTTTCGGTTGTGTTGAGGGCGATTATGATTTTGATTGCTGAAGATTGGTGGGCCGTGGGTGTTGATTAGTTCTTTGATTTGTAAAAGTATTAAGGGGTAATAGATGAAGCTGGGTTATTACCAAGTGTGATTTTATTTTTATTTTAAAGCTAATTTATAAATTATGTTAATGTATATGATTTTGTAAAACATATTATTAATAATAATAATCACTTAAAATATTTTGATATAGATACACAACTATATGACTATTCAATACCATGACTAAGGGGTAAAAGGGATTCGAATAGTTTCTAAAAAAAACTCTGGTTGGATGCCAAGTGGTGTTATTTACTTTTTTTTTAAAAGAAAAACACAGTTTCTTTTCAACTAATTATATTACTATAAAGCCACATGGCTGACTCACTCACTGACATTAATGTTTACCCACTTCCAGATGAGCTAGAAACTTGAAATTGGACATACTGTACTTATAGCTTCTAGCCTGTAACCGACGGATAAAATTCCAAAAAGCTAAAAAAATTAATTTTTAACCCCCGAAAAAAATTCAAAATGTCAGAGCAACTCTAAAGTGATGCGTTCCTTTCTTTGGGGGTATCTTGTGGCTAAACGGTAAGACCTTTCAATTTATGGCTCTAGAATTACATTAGTTTGTATCCACTTGCAAAAGAAACTCACCGGGGGTTTGGAGGTGGAGCCCCCAAAGAGCAAAGCGAGTAGACTATACAAAACTAGTAGGATTTAATAGTTATTACTAGTCGTATTGTCACATGTCAGTTTGTAAATCATTTAAATATTATATAACCTGTGTATTTATAGAACGCGGGATGGAATAATATAGTAATTTATTATTATTATTATTGTGATTTTCTTTAATATGGTGCAGAAAAAAAGTATTCAATTAACTATAATGGATTCTCAGTAAGACGTACAGTACATAATGAGAACCATTCTAAAATATGAATGACTGGTTTATTTAAGGCTGATGTAAATTTTAGACATTAAAATGAGTTTTTTTTTTATCTA
Organism: Timema shepardi; assembly: GCA_902151425.1. Taxonomy (NCBI): domain Eukaryota; kingdom Metazoa; phylum Arthropoda; class Insecta; order Phasmatodea; family Timematidae; genus Timema; species Timema shepardi. The sequence goes on along the minus strand of CABFVX010002933.1, from coordinate 67,544 downwards.
ATAAACATGAGCCGAACTTTTAGTTAATGTTCAAGCACATGAAATTAAATCTTATCTTCGAATCCTGGCCGGTTATAATGAAGGTAGTTTTCCTCTAATGGTTTCCAGCTCCCCCTCCACGCCAACTCAGGAACATTTACTCTCATTTATACCTTCATAATCCCTACCTATCTTGATTAATTAAATTCGGATGACCAGAACGGATAATAGGGCGCGGTGTAAATACATAATACATACAATATGATTTTGGTAGGAAGAACAGTAGAAGTTAGTTACTAAAGTTACTAAAAAACTTTAATACATTCATACGTCAAGTCGTGATATCTGCAATTGTCACTTTTGGTAAATATTATAAATACCTCTAAAATAACCCAAATAATATGGTAAACTGTTATCAACGTTAGCCGCAAAGAAATAGTTTGAATTTTTTATACTGTTCTTCCAACCAATATCAAGGTATACATAAAGTTGAACTCATTAAAAAGATTCTAATTAAAAATGCATACTGATTGGTTTTTAATTAGTAATTATAACACAAGGGATACTAACGTAGCAGTGTTTTCTCAGTTTACATATCAACACATTTTGATATCAAAATAAATTAAATATTTCTCCAGTAGAAACATATGGTTTAATTTTCTTCACATGGTGACCTCGACATTATTTTATTGAATAAAAGTCAAGAATGTCCTATGATTTAATTAAAACTTTTTCTCTTCATTCAAATAAATTCTCATCAAATACCTCTATGCTCATGAGAGATCTTCCCACATAAGGCGTTGGAGTGATATAGTATCTCTCTACCAATCTACCAGTCAAAGACCATCAAGTGCAAAGCAAGCGAGTCTAACGGCTTTTAGATCCCTTGTCTAAGGATGTGGAAAACGTATCAATATTATTTTCTTTCTACAGACCTAACAATACTTTTTTAACCAAGATTTTTTTTGTTACATTTAATTATTTGAGTATTTGGGGCCCGGCATCGGATCGGTGTCGAAAGAAACATTTATCATTATTATTATTATTATTATTATTATTAGCACCGCGTCTTACTACCCGTTCGGGTTATACGCACTTACGCTAATGTGTAATGGTAGGGTGATTGTGAGATGAAATGAAGGACCTACAGTTTAACGTCGAATCCGAACCACGGTGGAGACCTGGCATTCCTCACATTCACAAGATGTCTTGTCAGAGGTGAAGGAAGGGTTTGGTAATCAGATAAATCTTTGCCGGTACCGGGGATTGAACCCCGGTCGCCAGCATAGAAGTCTGACACCTTACCACTAGACCACCAGGTCACCCATTTATTTATCATTTATGTATCGTAATGTAAACTTAATCCACACACTAATAGTATGATAAGTTTCTGCTATTTTGTTCTTAAATGAGTTGCACAGCATTATTATTTTTATTGGTGTAATATACGGAATAAAACAAATTCAATCCCGATGCGAAAGTTTTATTCATACTTCCTATACAGGTAAACACATTTTAATGACACCGTGGACAAACATCAACATCTTTATGCATAAAAAATATTTATCTTCTGATAAAATTCCTTTCTTATTATTTCGATAGCTATATCCACTTAGGCTGCGGCTATACAACTTATTTTATTAAATTGCCAGACTTTTCAAGGTTTTCTAAAAAAACCTTTTTTCCAATTTTGCTGACTTAATTAAGATTTTTCCAGTTTTCCTTGAAGAATGACAATTTTTCCATTTGTTAAATCTGCTATATTTTGTTAGTTTAGCTTTTTAAATGTTATTTTTAAATTAGGCCTATTAGATGTTTTAGGTAGACTATTATTTGTGTCACCGTGTAAATGTGGCATAAAAAAACCTTTTGTTTATCCATCTCATGTTGGCAAAATGCCTTTTATATGCGATGCATTTTGTTAACATGCGATATACAAGAGCTAGCACTTGTTTTAGTTTTTATAGACAGGTATTTAAATTCTACGATTTTTCCATAATATTTTTTATCAAGTTCTCTGATATTTCTCTATTTTACATGATATTTCTATTTTCTCTGACATCAAAAAATTTCCTAACTTTTCTAGGTTTTCTCTATTTGTAACCACCATACCACTGTCATTGGTGGTTTTCTTGAGTACGATTGTGATATCGATAGTTTTCTTGAGTACGATTGTGATATCGATAGTTTTCTTGAGTGCGATTGTGATATCGATAGTTTTCTTTAGATACGATTCCGATCATTTTCTTCATATACAAGATAATTATGAGTGAATTAACCATTCTTTTCTTTTAATAACACTTCTCTACACTCAAGCAAGCCACGGAGTATATTTCCTGTAGAAGATATCTCTTCTAGACCTTACATTACATCTCGTTAGAAGGGCGTGGAGGCTGAGGGTTTTGGAAACAGGTGTTCATAGGCGTGGGAGGGTGAGTCCTAGATTATACAAGACGAGGGCGGGGCCCTTTAAGAAAGCACTTCTAGTCTTTGTAACAGAGATGTAACTTTTTTTTGGTCAGTCAACGACTCCATCGCTATGTCAATATTATGCCAGGACATGGATATTTATGATAGTGTGGGAATGCTGACTGTTTTTACTCTCTTTGGTGTAGTCTAATTACCATATAAAGGGCCTTTCAGTAAGGGAAAAGAGTGATAACCAATGATACATCCTAATATATTATTAGTGTTGTTTTAAAGGCATCCACATTATCTATCTAAAGTGACAGCTGATCTGACGTATGAATACTAGAAGGCAGATCTAGTAACCTTTTTAGCAGACCGATGAGGCTCTTCATATGAAAATGGAACTGTATCATTCCTATCGCGATTTTTTTTTAACATTGACCAATACCAATATGAGTCTCTAGGCTAAGGCTCATTTCTACAGAAAAGATTTTTTTTAATACCACGTGTTCTAATAACCGTTCGGGTTGTACAGTACACTTATGTACTAAATGGGCGAATGGATTTAGGGATGAGATTGTTATATTTATAGAAAGTGTACCCGCATTTGAGTGAAGGGAGAGTGAAAAACAATTTTTTAATACACCCGAACGCGATTCGAGCCTTGATACCCTCGTCATCTGCAGTTTAATTTACTGCGAGAGTAGTTTCTTAGGCAATGCAGCCACCGAAGTGGGTAAGGATTTTTTTATAAGAGAATAAATGGTATTACACAATCGTACATACTTTCTCAGATAGTCTATTGTAATTACGATTTTAAGAAACATGGTCAATAAACTAACCTTGAATAGTATTAGGACAATACAACTATTTTTTTTAAAAACATACTAAATATATTTTTAACCACATTTCGAAATTTAGTAGGGAGCGGTAATACATTATTTGTAAATCAATCAGTGTGTAGTGAAAATATATTAAATATTAAAAAAATCATAATGAGTTGTATTAGGTCTACATGTTAAACACGTTTGGAAAGTGTGCATGAAACGTTAGTTTTATATCATAAAGACAGATAGTACAAAATGTTTAACAAAAGAGCCATTGTAACAATAGATAGACATATTAAAATTGAGACATATTAGATTTAAAACACCTCTGACAAGACATCTTGTGAATGTGGGGCAAGCCAAGCCTCCACCGTAGTTCGGATTCCACGTTAAACTGTAGGTCCTCCATTTCATCTCACAATCACCCTACCATTACACATTAGAGTAAGTGCGTATAACCCGAACGGGTAGTAAGACGCGGTGCTAATAATAATAATAGATTTAAAATTTTTAGGCTCATGAACAATGGTCAAATAATTTGTTATTGTAAATAAAATTGATGTCATTCACTCAATATTTAGTACTTACCACTGATGATGATGCATTTTATTTTGTAGTATAATTTATTTCTCCTTGGATTGTAACGATGCGTGAACATTCTACATTTTACTACTAGTTCAGGTGTATTTCTACATCATCCTTAGATTTTTAATAAAGAAATTCAGACAAAATGTGGTCAAAATACAATGCAATTGCTATAATACTAATGGATTGATAAATATAAAAATGTTTGTATTGGCTTGTACAGAAACTTTCTTTTCTCGTTGGGGCTACGCCCTCAAACCCCCAGAGCGTATTCTTTCCAAGTGTATGTAAACTAATGTAATTCTAGAGCCGTTTTTTGATAGTTCTTACCATTTATCCACAAGAGACCTCCAAAGAAAGGTTCGCACCGACTTGTAAGTTGCTCCGCAATTTTGAATTTTTTTGGGTGTGGTTAAAAACTTTTTTTGTATCTTTTTCGAATGTTCCTGTTGGTTACAGGCAATAAGCTAGAAGTTTGTCAAATTTCAAGTTTCTAGCTAATCTGGAAGTGAATCATCCATGTGGCTTTAATGTTGTATAATAATATAGGTTAGAAAAATAAATGGTATAGTACACCACGCACATGCTTTCTCCCGCTTTTATCATGAAATATACATTTACTAAAAACTCTTAAGATTTGTGAAATGAAATAGTAGTTATATACATTGTAGTAAAAACACTACGCCAAAGATTATAATAAAATAATATACAATGTTACTTACATATGCTGTAGCATTGAGAACTAAGAACAATGTTACAGAACAATCGAGAAAAGAAAAATATCTTTGTCCACCAAAGGGCATAAGAAACAAATGCATTGTCACCCGAATTAAAAAGTAAATATATTTGCTTATAGCTCAGACGTTATTGGTTTTATAAAAATATATTTCAAACAAAATATTTGTATCATCAATAGTACTGCAACTTTACAATGATAAGTTATTTCGTTTCTTAAATAGTTGCGGAGAAATGAGGAGAATTGGAAAATTTTCCTGATATAAAGTAGCCTCAGAGTCATTTTAACGAGAAAATGACAATTGGTATCTTGTTTGTAATTATAAAAAATGTCTAGATATGAAATGTAATCAAAATCGTTAGAGTGAATTGCCCTTCAATAAACTACCCTTCAATTTATGGTTAGAACCATAATTCCAAAATTCCCTCGGGAAGATCTTATGAAAACCCCAGATATAAAGTTTTAGCCCAATAGGTAAAATAGTTTCAGCTCTATCCCGGGGTACAGACAGACGGACAGACAGATAAACAGACGACATCGCAAAAACACTTTTTATGCCTGAGGGGGACATTAAATGTCAAAATTTTAATAAAACCTTGAGTTAATTTTTTTTGGCAATCACAATAGTTTCTCTCAGAGGTGGTGAGAGAAAGTAATAGAGTTAATAAATAAAAAATTACTAAACAAAGATACATATTTATCAGTGCTATGGGAGGAATGTGTTGTTCCTCTGATTGATTTACGGATAATATATGAAACATACTTAAGATGTACAATCATTATGGTATTGCCATTTATTTTATGTTCATTTAATTTCCTAAAGAGCCGTTCTAAATGTCAAATAAAACAAGAAATAAGGTTGTGGTTAAGTTGGGGATGTAAGGGACGCAAGAAAAGGTTAAAGTTTATACAGTTTTTTTATACCAAAACATTATTTTGGTCAAATATTGCTTCAATACAAATATATAGTTTAATTTTATTCACATGGGGATATCAACAGTGGTTGAATATCTATCATGAGCATGGCAGAATTATCTAACAAACTTTTTAAATGAAGAGAAAAGGTTGTCATTGAATTCAAGGATACCCTTGAAAGATATTCAAAAGATGAAGAAAATTAAATTCTATGTTTTTACTGGAGCAATATTTTATCTATTTTGTCCAAAAATAATTTTGTTTTAAAAACTACAAAAACACTAGCTTTTCTACACGCCCCCTTCCATTCTATCTTAACGAATTTCTATAATGATAACCACACATGCTCTCGAAATAAAATAAGGACTTGATTGGGTGGTGTGTCGCAATATTCTGAAGACTATTTGAATGTGTCACTGAGGGGAAAAGCATGGAGAAACACTGCTGTTGATGATATTAAGAGAAATAAAGAACGAGAGAAGAGAGAGGGTGGATGTATTAGACCGAAGAATACAGCATATCTGTTTTTTCAGATGCAGTAGCTCATCAGGTATTCATGAAGAGAATGACTCCTGTCCAGCGGGGAACCTGCAGTCAAATCTAACAACACTCACAGCCTCTAGTAGTGGGAGTAAAAAGCAACCCTTCAGAAAACTGATCATCTCTTGGTAGATCTTTTTACCATTCACACACAAATATTTATTACATCTACATCTATAGAGATATACAGTCTAATTTTCATAAGTTTTAGAAAATATCAATTTTTTTGTGGCCCAAAGTGGTAACATTTTACTTATGCCACGAGTTATTTTACAGGTACTAATGTCTATCAAAAAATACAACGGCAAATCACATTATTTGGCGTATGAATACATGAAAGGTAAAGTTTAAAAAAATTAGCACCGCGTCTTGCTACCCGTTCGGTTTATAGACCTACGCTTAAGTATACCTACTAATTACGCCAATGGTTTATGAATTGGGAAGGTTGAATTTAGAGGAAATGAACCCGCATTTTCGTGGAGGGAGAGTGTAAAAACGTTTTGGAAACCACTCTCAGTTCACCCAACTGAGATTCTAATCTTGATCTCCCTGGCCCCGGCAGTCTAGCTCTTCACGTAACTAGCAGGTTAGCTAACTAAGTCACCGAGGCGGGTAAGGTAGAGTTACTATTGTAGCGTTTCTATATCTTCAAAAAGTATTTTCATATAAACATTGTACTGTACAATCATATTGGATTTCAGGGATTTCTAAGAAAATTTCAACTTGGAACATGAATTTCAGCAATAACGACACGACACTAATTTTTAAATGGGTATATCACAAATTATGGTTTGTGTTTTGACCTGACGAGGAGGTTAGAACTCCTACCGGGTGTGTACTAAAGCTGATTTTTTTTATTTTTCTGAAAGGTTTACTACTATTCTTCCACGCAAATATGGGTATATTTCCTTTAAAGTATGTCATCCTCATCCGTAACTAATCACTGTTATTAAGTGTGAATAGCTCTTGTTGGTAGTAAGATGTGATGAAAAATTAGATCTCTCATTATTTTAGGCTACATATTTGCGTTTATAAATTACATCATTTTCTCATAATAAAAAAAAGGTTTGTTATTTATCTCTGGGTGACAAATAAGTTTTTATTGACAGCATTTACCAATATGTATACATTTGTTAAACAAAACATTCCCTGTCTCACAGTGTTTGGATTATTGGGAAGGCCGATTAACACCAAGTCCGACATCTTAGCTCGATCGGCAGCGATTCTGTCTAGTGAGCTAAGGATCCAGGGTTCTATTCTCGGTATGGCTGAAAAATATATAATTGGTGAGATGTTGGTTTATCATTTAATAGTGATGAATTAAATTAACGGCCGGGGGCTTAACTAGATATAAGTTAATCTATAAGTCATGTGCTAATATAATTAGTAGGTAGATAGTGCACGCTAAACAACTTACATAAATGAAAAAAAAAATTATATATTTAACGTCAAACACACTCATGGCAACTTGGTATTTTCTTCTAGTTGTAAAATTACTAGAGAATATTATTTTCTGTCTTTTTAACAAGTAAATTCACTTTGCATCACCTGTTAAATTGATATTACATGTTATCCAGATGGTTGAATATAAAAAAAATATTTCAACTGGTATAAAATAACAATAATACTGAGAAATAGACAACATAGTTTCAGACAGATTATAAAATTTACTAAATCTACTTTATTGTATTTATACAAGTTATATTATAATCCTCAATATTACCATGTCTTAATAGGTAGCATTAATATTTATAAAATAATAATAGTTATAGTCTGATTTTTGTTATTTACTAAAGTTACTAAAACAATTTTAACATATTCAATCATCAAGTCATGTTTTCTGCAGCTGTCACTTTGGATTGATATTATTAATACCTAAAAAATAATAAATTAAGAGGTTATCAATGTTGGCCACTAAGAAATAATTATGTTTGAATTTTCTGAACTCTTTGTGATAGGCCTACTATTGATTAATGGCACCTCTCTTTGGGCGTCAATTGTAATAATATGGAATCAATGGAGCAGCGCTTTGGGCGTGAATTGAAACATTACGGATTAGTTCCCTTATATAATAATGCTGTGATGATGTACAGGTTGTCTATAGCTCCGTGATCGAGAGCCTATCATCACTGTAGGGAAAAGATACCGTTTAACCAGCTGTCTGTAGCTCCGTGTTCAAGCACTAATTAAATCGGTATATTAATAAAATTGAAGAAAGAGAACTGTTGATGGCTGTTTTTTCACACACGGTTTATTTAAATGACACCTGCTAGTTACGTATACATATTTCAATTAAATGTTTTATATCACTGCACACTTGTGATATTAATGTAAGTTATTTTAGACTGTGACTGCCAGTGTGTGGCTCTGACTGACTTGTTCGTGGGTGGGAGGTGTCCCGGAAATGCCTTAAACATACGCACAATGGTTTATATATAACATATCCCTTGCCTTTCTCTCCCCTTTTCAAGAGTGTAAAATACAACTAATAGAAAGAGTCCTGGCGACAGGTTTTGTGAAGGCTAGCTTCTTATTGGTATAGAGAAATGGCGTCTTTTGAAAAAATACTTCGGAGTTGTTCTTTTAACAGGAATTGACGCAGTTATTCTTTTAATAGGAAAAATGGTATAAAAAATATATTTTAGGGGTGAAATCCTTTTCACATTGTTTCTGAGAAGCACGTGTTTCTTCATGGATGAATCTTAAAAGAATACTCTACATGAGGACGGGGAGATCGAGGTTCGAATCTCGGTCGGGTGAACTGAAGAGGTTTTTCCTAAACGGTTTTCCACTCTCCCTCCACGCAAATGCGGGTTCACTTCCTCTAATTCAACCTTCCAAATTCCTAATCCATTAGAGTAATTAGTACTTAAAGCGTATAACCCGAACAGGTAGTAAGACGTGGTGCTGAAAAAAAACTCTACATATACTACTTTAAATAAAAATTACATTCATCCATGACTTTTTACATAATTTAGATTAATCCAAACCAATATCATTACATCTTCTTCCGACAAAAATCAAGGAATACATTTTTAAGTGTTGACCACAAAAATATGCTTGTATTCTAAAACACCATTCCTAACGTATTATAACGTTAACCAAGATATCTAAGTTTATGTTAATTCTTAAGACAAATGTTTATGTTGCCGCGTGTTTAGAAATACCCCATTAAGTATATAAACACAAATATTAAAATAATACTAGTTTGTTTACAAAACTAATCATTTCCATAATTTGTAGATGTATAGTTTAGAGAAAGTTTATTTATAAATTAAATATATTTTTATTAGAAAGTATCCCCACAATGCCTGATAATAATATAATTTACTGTGTCTTGCGTTAATATCTTTGATTACAAAACATTATAAAGGACAGCTCATGTTGCTGAATAATGTATATAAAGCAACATTAAATTACTAGTATTAGTTAGGCTACATTTAAATGAATGAACCGTCCAACAATGCATTCTTTAATGAGTTAGAACGTAAATTAATTAAGTAATATAATTTTATTGGAAACAGTAATTGTCTGTAATAAAATGTCTCTTAAAATTAATTTTAAGTCCAAGATAAAATAAAAATGTGTTATCAAAAGAGGACGCAATGTATCTTTTTAAATCTAAAAGAGTGTACTTAAATTTGAGAATATAGTTAATATAACATTACATAGTATCTGATATAAATTGGTTTAAGAGCTTTCAAGATTGATTAGGCAACATGAAACATCTTGTAAAGTAAAATTAGTCGGTATTTGAATAACAAAGTAATGATCTCTTAAACTACTATAAGCATAATATTTGTTTCTATTAATATTTTGAAAAAAGTGAGGCATAATAAAACTTTTAAACCTTTATAAAATATAGAAACGGAGTGGAGGTGGGGTGAAAAAAAAAGTAAGGGAACATTTTCTCTTTGTAAGGTGCCTTTTAGTATTTCGTTCCCTTTTTATCAGTTTGTCTAAGCGCACTTTTTTTTACAACTATGTTATAAACATATATAAAGAAAGATAAAATGAAAGCGGTCAAGCAATAAAGATGAAGTAGCAGAAGTTCTGTGTATAGTCCAAAGAGGCCGCTCACGAATTGAACAAAAGCACTATATTAATTAAAAGCCTCCTGTTCATTATTTGACCGGTTTTATCACAGAAGCAGAAGTGCTTTACGGCCGAGAAGGCGGTGGTATAGACAAAAAAAGAAGTAAAGAAAAGAGGCAAATGGTAGAGGGCTATTTCGTTTTGTTTATCACTTTGAGAAATCGTCGAGTTCTTTTCTTCAATTAGGAACAATACACGAAATATATGTTAATATTTTGTTTTTATCTTTTGTTAGAAGGTAATTCTACCTTCGTAGCACTTACTATGGTTGGACGAAAGAATTGTGTAATGTGCAATTAGTGTGTGCTACTGCAATTAGGAAAGGGGCAAAAAAAGTGTGTATATTTTTAGGTGTATTATTAATATTATTATTATTATTAGCACCTAGTCTTACTACCCGTTCGGGTTATACGCACTAACGCTAATGTGTTATGGAAGGGTGATTGTGAGATGAAATGGAGGACCTACAGTTCAACGTGGGATCCGAACCACGGTGGAGGCCTGGCATTCCTCACATGTCTTGTCAGAGGTGAAGGAAGAGTTTGGTAATCAGATAAATCTGTGCCGTGACCGAGGATTGAACCCCGGCCGCTAGCACAGAAGTCTGACACCTTACCCCTAGACCGCCAGGTCACCTTTTAGGTGTGGCTTATAAATGTGAATATGTATGAACCTAAAGTTTAGTTTTTAAATATAGATGTATTAGGTACCAATATTAAACAACTCAACAAAAATGAAAATAAAATATAATTACTATGAAAACGGTTTTTTTTCGTCACTTAAAATATGCTTACTACGAATAAAAACTACCAGACTTTTGTGGAGGGGGGCGGGGGGATTGCACCTCATTTTACTATGCTAGGATTCTGGCAGAAAGGACATTTTATAGAAACTTTTTTTTCGAGTGGTTGTGAATTAGGCCTATATTATTTTACTATATTAAATAATGTCAAAAAAATGTGACATGACTACATATACATATATTATAACAACTGCCTTAACTCTTACAACAGTAAAAAAAAAAATCACCTTCTATCTCCTCCCGATCAACCACATTGATCGAATAGTCTAAGGCAGTGCTATTCAACCTGGGGGTACGTAAATCATTATATATATAATTTTCTAATTTGTATTGATAAAATTTAAATAAGGAATATATATATAATTATATATATATATATATAATTTGTAAATAGTAAAACACGCTACATATATATACACACGCACTTATATACGCATATACAATATTTATCCACGCACATATATTTCCCACACACATATATTATACAGAAATATATATGCACATATAATTCTTATATTTACACACAATTTAATATATATACAATTTTCTCATTTCAATTTTCTCAATAAAATTTAATATATATATTTATATACGCAAATATATTTCTCATTTAAAACTTACTATTCAATACATTATTTTGGATGTAATTTATTTGATTTGTTTTAGGTGTAAATTATATAATATGGTTAACTTGCATCATACACTTTTGGAGGTACAAAGTTGAGAAATTATATCTGGGGGTGCATGAACAAAAAGGGAGTACCATTTGTCTAAGGCGTCACTCTCGTCTTGAACGGGCCTGCTGATAACGGGTAGATCGTGGTTTCCAACCCCGGTTGGGTCTAATGAGGGCAGTTTTTTCCCAAATGGCTGCCTATTCTTCTTCCATGCAAATGTGGATAGATTACCTCTAAAATTCTTCTTTCCTTATCCCTTTCTTAAAGGTAATAAGACGCATTGATAAACAGTATCTCCATCCGGGTTTGGGCTCGCCCGAATTGCGCCAATTTTCTTAGCTCGGACCCGAATTGCGCCAAGAGCTTAAAAGTGCCCCCCCAGACCGGACCCGAATTGCGCCAATACCCCCCTTCCCAAGACAGGGCCCGAATTGCGCCTACTCTGAACATAAACAAATATTAATGCTATGCCTGGCGGTAAGAAGGACACAAGTGAAAAAATATAATTTAGTTAACTATATTTGCTCGAAATCAATCACAATGTATAAAGGTTGAAGGTTAAGTTGTCTCTTCTCGCACTCCTTTAGGATTCTCAAAGCGTCAATGTAGCGCTGCTTTTTCTTGTTTTTGAGTAGGCAAAATACTAGATGTATGTATGAGCCTTCGAAATACCCATGTACAGTAAAAAGCTGAAGAAAATGTTTCGGTGCGTATTCAAAGGTTCCATCCATTAACACAATTTCATTCTGGCACAAATACTCAAGATTCGAGTCACAA
>CABFVX010002933.1:44711-54718 GCA_902151425.1 Timema shepardi | reverse complement strand
AATATTATTACAGTTCACACAAAACCCGAGAAAAAAACCCCACCGGGACAGTCACTGTTGTCGAGACAATTAATAAGTATTGGACAGACGGATATCAATACTACTGTTACAAGTCTTGTTGGGGGCACTTAGGGCGTTTTTACATTCCTTTAAAAGGGGAGGAAAGACATGATGTAGCGAGAGCTTGTTTGCGATGGTCTTTGTTTGTATCATCCCCCCCTCCTCCCTCACCGACTACCTGAACTTGACTTGGCGCAATTCGGGTCCGGGATTAGTAAACAGTTTTTAATCCCTTAATAACTGGCGCAATTCGGGTCTGCCCCCGGGTTTATCCGCATGTATTTACCTTAATGGTTGAGTGTTGAAATAGGTAGAAATTGGTGGAAATATCCACATTTGCATGGAGGATGGTGGTATTAATATATTATTTGTATTTATGACTTTAAGGATTGTTTAAGCATCGACATGTGTTTGAAACCAATTAATACATTATAATAATAATATTTAATTATGAAATTCCTACTCCTTGGCTCAGTCGGTAGTGCTTTTGTTTGTCTACTGCGCTACGAAATCTCAAGTTCGATTCCCTATTTGGCAAAAACAATATATATCTTGCAAAATTGAAGCATCCCCTTTCACAATAATGTATTAATGGATAATAGGGATGAGTCTCTTATGTAAGTAAGTTTATAAGTCGTGTGAGTAAATTATAAGGTTGCACAGTAACTAGTTAAAATTTAAAAATAAATGATATTTTATATTGATTTGTCACTATATAACTGGTAGGTAAACATAATTATTATTATTATTATTATTATTATTATTATTAGCACCACGTCTTACTACCCGTTCGGGTTATACGCACTTACGCTAATGTGCAAATGGTAGGGTGAATGTGAGATGAAATGAAGGACCTACAGTTTAACGTGGAATCCGAACCACGGTGGAGACCTGGCATTCCTCACATTCACAAGAGTTCTTGTCAGAGGTGAAGGAAGGGTTTGGTAATCAGATAAATCTTTGCAGGGACCGAGGATTGAACCCCGGCCGCCAGCATAGAAGTCTGAAACCTTACCCCTAGACCACCAGGTCACCCCGTAAACATAATTAATGTAGGTAACAAAGAAACGAATAAACAAATATTTGAATTCATTTAAAGTCTAGTTGATACAAATAACTTATATCCACATATTGTATTTATTATTTTAGTAAATATTGGTTTATATATCAATACTATTATATTTGTTAGTTATAGTTTTAGCAGCATTTAAATATCATATTCTTTAAATTATATTTTAAGGCAACGTCTGTGATTGACGTGCGGAAATCCAAAGGTCCTGGGCTCGGTTCCCGTGTCCAGGGCTATTTTTTCAATTTAAAGAATTTTAGCAAATTCTTTACCTTATAGAAGAAGGTAGTTGATTATAACAATACACCCTCTAAAATCTTAACCATATAAATATAGCTGCGAGGGAGTTCCCCGACTGCTTTAGGCAGTCTGCTTGGCGCCCATTTCATACCCCTCTTCCCCCCTGCCCACACACGACATATTATATCCACCGCTCCAAAACCACCCCTTCATCCTACCACATCACGTCTAGTGACAGTATCCCCGCATTCTTTTTCAAAACGATAGTCCACTAAAAAAAAACTTCTCTCGTCTCAGAAAAAAGCAAAGTGACTTCCAAGCCGAAACAGGTGTTCATTTCTTTTCTTCCGTACTCTTCCCCCCTTCTCTTCTTTTCTACTTCTATGGTCTTCAATAACACTCCCCTATGTATCAGGAAGGTATAAAAGGTCTGTAGGTATAGCATAGGTCCTAAGGCGTTCAGAGGCACCCACGCTCTTAACAATTGGAAAGGGGTGGGACGGGAAGAAAAAAAGGGAAATAATGTATTGTTGGGCTCTCTTTGTATGGGACATAGAGGGTTTATCTGCACATATTCTTGGTATGTTGGGTACATTCAACTAAGGAGGCCGTTTATTTGCTCCGGGTGACACTTTGAGGTTTAACGGGCTAAAGTGAACAAGAAGTAGTCCTCCTCCCCCCCCCCTCTACTCCTTCCTTGTCCAATATTTTTTTTTGAATGAATCTCAAAATTGCCGAGGAAATTTAATATATTTCCCCCTTCTTTCTCTCCATTATTAGTCTGACACTGCTGAATGGCTTTCTTATGGTGATGCGCTACCATTGATAAACGTATAACATATAACTACAGATTTGTGTGATAGTAAGATTACACGAGATATTATTAGTATTGTCTTGCAAGAGTTCGATTAAGTGAGAAGTCCGCACTAGTATAGAGCCTCGAATCATATGTAACAAACCTGGTTTCGCATCTCGCAGAGATTAAGGGTCAAGTTTCATATTCATAATATGCCTCAAGTGCGGCTCGATACTAAGGGCCAGTTTCATAGTCAAATTGAGTACGCCTCAAGTGCGGCGCTATACTAAATACAAGACGACACCTACCTAAATTCGAATAGAATGGGCCGTTCTCGCATAGGAAACTGGCCCATTCCATTCTGGTTTAGGTAGATGTCGTCTTGGACTTAGTGTAGCGCCGTACATGAGGCATACTAAATTTAACTATGAAACTGGCCCTAAATATAAGACGACACCTACTTAAACTAGAATGGATTGGGCCAGTTTCATTGTCAGACTTGGTACGCCTCAAGTTCAGCGCGATACCAAAAATGCAGGATGACACCTACCTACAATGGAATGGAATGGACCAGTTTCATATGCAAAACTGGCCAATTTCATTCAGGTTTTGGTTTGTGCCGCCTTGTATTTAGTGTGGTGTGCTAAGTCTATGAAACTGGCCCTAAATCTTGTGACACAATTAAAAATCTATCACATTAAGATAAATTAATTTTTACTGTAATATATGACTTTAAGAATCCACCTTACTTTGTAGATAACACAAAACGTAATCGGTAAATAAAGATCGAATCAGACGTCGCTTCGTGGTACGGTTTTCAGTACTCTACTTTACAAAACAGTGAAATTGAGACAAGTGGTGAAAATACTTTACCATATTTAAAAATAACATTGCTGAGCTAAGCGTACCGGGTTAGATTCTTGTCGTGGCCGAAAATTTATCATTTGTGGTCTAAAGTTGGACTTCAAGCATTTCAGTTTTGTTTTTTCTAACTATTTATAGAATTTAAGATTACCATTTTAAACTTAAAAATTGATGGAAGGGCAACTGGATGCTGTATCTTTTCTGGAAAAATGTCACTAGCGTTATTTAACGTGCACTTGCTGAGCACATACAGTGCATGACCTACAAACTGGCTCAATACTATAACAAACCAAACATCCACTATTTAAGCCGATCATTTACCGACTAAATATTTTTGGTCAGACACGGCGGGACACCTGGCTAAATATTATAGATACTTTTTCTTTAGCTCAACGTCTCACTAACCATTTGGACTATATGCATCACATGACTAACTGCTCTAATGTGTCAGGGATGAGGAAGGTTACAATTAAAGGAAGTTTATTCACATTTACGTGGAGAGATAAAAGAAAATCATTTAGGAGAAACCACCTTATATACACCCAACCAGGAATCGAATCTTATCATCATCGGCAGCCCAGTCTGTTGCAAGAGTCACGCCTTAGATCATTCGACCACTTAATCATGTTGTTATAAGTTTAAGCTAGTTTGTAAGGAGTGGAATAAACGTAGCCAGACCTGAACTATCATGTCTACATCCTATTGGGTGGACAGTTAATAAAAAGTAGTGCTATTAGACAAAGCGCAGATGAATGGGTGAAGGAATATATGATTTGTAGAAAACATGTTTGACTTGAGAATTATTTGGAACCGGAGCTTATAATATATGCCCCCAAATGTAACCCCTTTCATTTCAAGTCCGGAGTTTCACGTCGGGTCGATACGGCTCACCAGAGGTTTAAATAACTTACAACCATAAAAATATAGAGTTCCAATATTTCTTCCAGTCCAGCACTGGTTTTACAGGTTGACGGTCTGTCTGGTTCAAGAGTGAACCAAATCAAAATAGTTATTATATTCGTCGTTTAAAACATAATACCATTACGAGTATAAATATAATAAGTCTTTTCCGAGCCTATCTTTGTACACACAGTCACGAGGAAATTTAGTATCTCAAGTTTTCTGTTTCACCGCGTTACACTATCCGTTAGGCAAAGGAGTTGAAAGGCTGGAGGTTCAAGGGAGTCTAGACTCCCCCCTCCTTCTAGGAAGGGCCCAAAATATATTTACGTATGAAAACAAAATTGGCAAAAGGTATAGTACAATTTTCTAGCAGATCCCCAAATCTCCTAAAGAAATTAGCTGTTTACGCCTTTTCCGTTAGGGCTACACGTGATACATGAATGTGGGGAATGCCAGGCCTCCACCGTGGTTCGGATTCTACGTTAAACTGTAGGTCTTCCATTTCATCTCACAGTCACCCTACCATTACACATTAGCGTAAGTGCGTATAACCCGAACGGGTAGTAAGACGTGGTGCTAATAATATTATTAATAATAATAGTAATAATAATATACGTGATACATATTAACTACGCTAGTGTGATAGAAATAAAGAAGGTAAGATTTACAGAAATTGTAATCTAATTTGTGTGAAGTAAAAATGGGATACCGTGAAATTAGGAATGTAAAAGTTAGACTTTATATGAAGTGTACCCACATTTTCGTCCAAGTAGATAGGAAAATCCTTTATTAAAAAAGATACCTCATAAACCTCATTCAGTGGCCGCATGGTTTAAGGCTTAACTTTCATGTAAGACTATACTGTTAACGACAGGGAGGTCAAGGTTTAAATATCAGTCGGGTGTACAGTGGGTGATTTTCCTCTCTCCCTCCACACAGTTGCGGGTACACTAACTTTGAATTCTACTTTACTCATCCTTAACTCATTAGTGTAGTTAATACATATGTTTATAAGCTGAAAATATTTCACCCTACCATTACACATTAGCGTAAGTGCGTATAACCCGAACGGGTAGTAAGACGTGGTGCTAATAATATTATTAATAATAATAGTAATAATAATATACGTGATACATATTAACTACGCTAGTGTGATAGAAATAAAGAAGGTAAGATTTACAGAAATTGTAATCTAATTTGTGTGAAGTAAAAATGGGATACCGTGAAATTAGGAATGTAAAAGTTAGACTTTATATGAAGTGTACCCACATTTTCGTCCAAGTAGATAGGAAAATCCTTTATTAAAAAAGATACCTCATAAACCTCATTCAGTGGCCGCATGGTTTAAGGCTTAACTTTCATGTAAGACTATACTGTTAACGACAGGGAGGTCAAGGTTTAAATATCAGTCGGGTGTACAGTGGGTGATTTTCCTCTCTCCCTCCACACAGTTGCGGGTACACTAACTTTGAATTCTACTTTACTCATCCTTAACTCATTAGTGTAGTTAATACATATGTTTATAAGCTGAAAATATAGTAAGATGTGGTGGCTGAAAAAAAACAACTCGGTACATCTAAACGTGACTCGAAACCCAACATTCCCCCAACCAGCACTAGGCAAGAATCTTGAGTAGTTTTATAGTAAGGAAGAGTGGGGAAAGGAAGGGGTGGGAAAGCAGGCCAATAACTGCCATCTTTCAAACGATGGAGTACCAGGTAAACTAAGTCAGAACCAATAAAGGGCGCCCCTTGGGCTAAGATCACATATAGTCCTGTATCTTGCATCATTTGATTCGTGGTCAAGATGTCGATTCTCTCGATCTATATTTATTAAGAATTATTTAGATTAATCTCGCCAAAGATCCTATTAATCCAATTGGTTGAACGAAACGAAGTTCTATTTTAACCTGAGCATTTGCCATTTTCTGTCTTTCCGGATCTTTTTTCTGCGATAAATATCAAATTCATGGACCAATTTTAATAAAATGGAGGCGAAAGGTATCGACATGTTTTTATGGATGTTTTTTTAATACCACGTCTTACTACCTGTTCAGATGTATAGGCTACTAACTAGGATAATATGGTAGGGATGAGGAAGGTTGAATTTAGAGGAAGTGTACACTAATTTGCGTAGAGAATGAATGGAAGATCATTTAGGCTTTAGGGGAATAAAAACTTCAGTATAACCGATCAGAATTCAAAACCCAATCTCCTCGTTATAGGCTGCCAGCCTATTGCGAGAGTGATGCCTTAAACCATGCAACCAACGAGGCGGGTCTCTATAGAATTCGTCATCTAGTTTTAAGAGATTGTGCGTGAAGGCACGAATACAATTTATCTCCTATTCAATGAGTGAATTAGTTTTTAACTTCGTTACTTACTACCCGTTCGGGTTATACGCCTATGTATTAATTACACTAATATATTAGGTATTAGAAAGGTTTAACTTAGAGGAAGTGCACCCGCATTTACGTGGAGGAAGAGTGGACAACAGTTTAGGAAAAAACTGGCTCAATGCACCCAACCGAGATCGAACCCCAATCTCCCTGTCTATGGCAGTCTAGTCCAACACGAAAGTAGCGTGTTAGACCATGCGGCCACCGAAGCGGGTATTCAATAAGTGAAATATTGCACTTCTAAGATTAACGTCAATGGCTAGAAACAGATCTGGTCTTTCTCCAAAAGATAATTATTTTGTATGGGGGTAATATCAGAAACCTTCATTTAATTGAGGATTGTTTTAGCGATATAATTACCGCTGAAGTGCCATTCCTATAAGAATAAGAAATACGATCTTGGGAGGATATTAGTTCTCCCTAAGGTTGGATTAGTGGGCTATATTTTTCAAGTGAAGTGGAAAGTAAGAAATTCAAAACTCTGTGTACTTCTGATCATTGATAAATACTCATTCGATATTGTCAAAGCTGGGAAAGGCCATTATGCTCAATTGCGAGCTCTTGAATGTCCCTTTTACAAAGCCGTTACAGTGTTCCCCTAATAAGAGGGAGGGATGCCATCTTCTCATGACCATTATGAAAGAAAACACTGAATATCCATTATCAATTTTGTGCCATTGTAACACATGTCATAATGAAAAGACGTATTTTACTTTTAGAGGGAGTTGGGAGAACGAGAGGGTGGGAATCAGGAGTGAGAAGGGGGTGGGGGGAGGGGAGGTAAATGGGTTATAAAGGTTTTTGTGCGCATTCACCGCTTCCAGCGCATAGACGAAACGCATATGTCTGTTGTTGGAGCAGAATGGAATCCTTACATTAATAAACACTAAACATTTATTCTTGTTTTCTGACAGTGTGGTATGATGAAGTAGGTTTCTTTGTTTGGCCTGCCACGATATAAATGTAGGAAGGGTCAGGGTGTTATAATGATCCTGATTGTATGTATAGTGCATGCAGTTGTATGTAGCACTTCAATAGAAAGGAACAAGGAGACGAGGATAGTGCAGCAACGGGCTATGACACAATTCTCTTTTTAAAAAAATATCCATTCTGAGAATTTGAGTCTTCCTTCGCTTGACCAATGTTTTTTTCTCGAGTTATATTCAAATAAAAAACATTCCAAGAAAAGTTTTTAGCTTATAGTACATACAAGTGACTAACCTCAACCTAATTATTTTCTAGATTGTTTTGAGAATAATTTAAAATAATTTATGTTATATATTTTATCAACTTTCTATTTCAAAATTTAGGCCAATACAACATATTTTAAAAGTATTTTAACAGGTAAAACTATATACCTTATTTTAAATTAATATAAATAGGTGCACACATTTATTTCTTTACATTAAATTAATATACTAGCTTTTGACCTATACTTAAAAAAAGCTTGTCATTATTTCAAACCTAACTGTTTTAGAAGTATTTATTCGTGAAAAAATAAGAACATTCTAATAAGAGAGGTTATTTTTTACGATAAAGTTAGAAACCCCACCAATGATCGTGCAGTCTAAGACGTCCAACTCACAATTAACTGGATTGATTGTGACGACAAGGTAGTGATTTGAATCTCTGCTGGATCCACTGAGAG
Organism: Timema shepardi; assembly: GCA_902151425.1. Taxonomy (NCBI): domain Eukaryota; kingdom Metazoa; phylum Arthropoda; class Insecta; order Phasmatodea; family Timematidae; genus Timema; species Timema shepardi. Next base: position 46,740 of record CABFVX010002933.1, on the reverse strand, counting down.
ATGGTTGTTCGAAATTAATCTGTCATAATGGTTTTATCAAACCCGTTCTAAACTGGTGCACGTGCACTTACACTAAAGTACCCTCCTCAACCCTAGCACATAATTTAAACGATTAAAATAAGACTTGTGTAAAAAGATTTTTTTTAATGCATTTCAATGCCCATCCAGGCTATTCTCATTTAATTTCACTAATGAGGTAACCTGTGGAAGGGAGTATTTTTTCATAGAAAATGTTCCCACATTTGCACACAAAGAATGTGTGGAAGAAACCTTTACATCTTGGAGCACGGCAGCAAAACATACCACAATTAATAGTAAACAACACACCAGTCCATATAGAAATGCGAATACGTTCTGAGGGTCATCATTAACGGTTCTACAACACAGAAATCACTTGCCATTATTACATGTGCAGTACAACGCGCCTAACTCCTATGCAACTTGTTGTGCACGCATGCTTGAACAGCTTTGCTCTCCCAGCACTGTACGCTGAAACTTTGAACACACAATAATGCTATTAGCATAGTTTTCCGGATGTAAGTGTATAGAGATTTTGTATTATTTTTGGTTCAAACAAGCTATATGTGTAGTTTGGGCTATGAGTTTCCGAACAACCTGTATAATGAGAACCAGACTATTTATGGCCATTTTTGAAAATCCAAAATTATTTTTTTTTCTCATCATTGAAATCATAAATCATTGATAAGTGTGTAATTAATATTGTTTCATGAGTATTGATAATATCTATAAGAAGTGACAGCTGTAAGCTCACATGACTGGCCGAGTGAATATATTAAAGTATTTTCAGTAAACCTTTGTAAATGTCCTTTATATCGTGTTTTTAATTTACTTTATTTTTTTTATCGCCACGCCTTACTACCTGTTCAAGTTATACACATGATGATTTCTCTTATTGGATACGGATGAGGAAAGGAGTATTTTAAAGATGATCTAACGGCATTTGCGTGGAAGGAGAGTGGGAAGCCATCTAGGAAAAAATCCCCTCAGTAGATCCAACCGAGATTTGAGTCTCGATCTATCCATCAACAGCAGGCTAGTCTAACATGAGAATGACGCCTGAGACCATTTGGCCACTGAAGCGCTTGTTACTATACTTAATGGTTCTCAAGTTGAGGACCTATCATCCTGGGAATCTACTGGCTCAGATATTTTTTAGATACATGTAACATCTATTGTATTTGAGAATAAAGAACAACTTCTCGGTGCAACACATGAAATAATATTCGTGATTGAATATACCAGAGTTTTTGACACATGCTGATTCATGATACAAATCTTTTTTCTCTCTTTTTTATTTGTTTAGTATTAAAACGATTTGTTTCTTTCTCTCTCTTCATACAATGACTAGCTAGATGGTGTCATTCCAAGGATCCATTTAGAGCAGTCTTTATATCCTCTCTTCCTTTGTCGACATTCAACGGTCCTTCTGTAGTGTCCTGCCAATAACAGCAAGCTTCATTTCCCCTGAATGAGGCGGGACAATGAGTTACAATGTGGCGTGGATTCTCTCTCCGTGTGAATGCTGTGTAGTCTTTCTCTCTCGTAAACCCCCCTAAAACCCAACCACCCTCTGTGTCCCAATTTTGGCTGCAGTCGATATTAGATTCAAGCTCTCACTTGCAAATTAAAACTGTTTCAATTTATTTTAAATAAATAAATGAAAGCCGAGTTTCCTCAGTCGGTATAGGACGCTTGTTTGTTGAGTTTATGGACCGGAGTTCGAGTCCCGAGGGAGGGATTGAAAGCTCATTTCACAGCCAAATAACTGGGATATCAGATAGAAGATTACGTTTGAACTAGAAAGCCCATCGAATTGCAGTTTTCTGCATTCTTCCTTTAACAACAGAGATATTGAAAATGGGTATGTGTAGACTTTCTTTTACCCTCTTTGGCGGCCGCGTGGTCTGAGCCAAGGGCTTCCAACAAGTGACCCGTGGGCTGTATGAGGTTCACAATCCCCCCCTTTTTTTTACACCTCCACGCGCTCACCCTGCCGCGCAACCGCGCG